>VYZQ01020751.1:18252-48046 GCA_013400655.1 Mystacornis crossleyi
TATGGAGCAAAATGTGCAGCTTTGTGTTCTCCATGTACATGTTTATATTTGAAGGTAACCATACACAGCATGACCACAATTAAAAGTGGTTACTTGGGTTTTGCTAAACAACATTTGTATTTATAGTACGTGNTCTAATTAAAAGGTAAATACTTTTAATAGGGTAGGGTTTTTTTTTAATGTGTGTTTGTTTGTGAAGAGGTGTTGCTGCAATCACCAGATAGCATTTGAACTCTGCCTTGTTGTTAAGAATCACTTAGGGCTGACTAATCAGAAATACCTAGATCAGAACTGCAATCTCAAAACATTTTATTTTTTATTTTGTAGTAGAATAATGGTCTGCTTACTCCAGAGGGTCAAGTATGAGCTGACTCTTTATTTCTTCCATATAAATATTCGGAATGATCTTATGCTGTTATTTAGGTTGAAAAGCCCTAGCCGTGGTGTGGGTTAAGTTAATTACAAACACAGAACGAAGAGAAAAATCATTCCTATTGTGATACAAAGTTATACATGTAGTAAAAAATTTTCTTTTCAAATGCCGGCCTTGTGTGTTTCCAGCTACATTGCAGAAGGAGTAAAATACTGTTTCAATTCAGTGTAATGTGTTACACTTTAGTGAAAATGACGTGTTAGATATTACATGCTTAGAATATTAGAAATGTGTATGGTTTGAAGTGCCTGGTTTGGCTACTGTAACACAGAAGGGGAACCAGGGAGGATTTAGGTGGAGCTGTAAAGTGACCATTTTGTAAGATGACGTGCCACGATGATTTTCCTTTGGCAGAGAAGACTGCTCTTGGTTAGCCTCATCACTTGAGACGGAAATGTTTCAGCTGTGGGAGACTTTTATTTCATGTAATGATTTCTTCTTCAAGCCATCTCTGTAAATTCACAAGAAACTTTCATATACTTGCAAGTCACAAGACCCTTGAATGGATCCTCTGGGAAGTGGGGGACTTCTGAGAGTAATTCAGGGAACAGCCTTTTCTGGGGGGTCCCACCGCTTTGCAGTAGTGGGTAGGAGACAGTTAAGTCTTTTACAGCCTTATTTGAATAGCAGTTGGCTGAAATCCTTTATCTCAAGCCTCATATTGTATTAGATAGTGACCAGGAAACATCAGTATTTATATTGCCAAATTGCAGTGATTAGTTTAGTGTTATTCCTAGAATTGCAGAATGTTCCTACATTACCACACTTCTAATAAAGCATTTATTGCATAAATGTTTTAGGTTGCATTTCTCAGAAAAACTGAAATATCTTTTCAATTACTTGTACATATTAAACAAAAAAAATCATTAAAATATACAAGGTCGATGTGTTACTCTTTTCCAGGCAGTAAGGAAGGTGATACAGTTTAGGCTGAAGTTGCTTCTGTTTCTGAAGGTTCATCAGTTGCAGTTGACAGAAAAAACTAAATACATCTGGTTTATGTTCACCAGACATCAGGAGGAGTGAATCAAAACTCTGAAGTTGGTTATTTATAGCTATATACAAATATTTTACTTAAAAAAAATAATATTCAGAACAGGGGAGAGATTATTTTCCTGAACTTCTCTAAAAGTTTTTTCCCCCCTCACATACTGTGCCAAGCAAGAGTCTCATTAAATTTTCCAAGTTCTCCAGGACATAATAGTTAAATGTTTTTATGACAATTAATACTGACAGGAAGTCAGTTTGAACGGCATTGGAAAATGGAAGTAGTTGGCAGAACTAGCTAATTTCACTGAATTTCCTTTTGCTAAAAATATCTCTTAAAGAAGCTCTCCTTTTGAGATACAATGAATGCTTGTTTGACTGTAATTTAGAATTGATGGTGACTCTTGTCCTTTAACTAAAAGGGCTTGAAAAATATGAAAACCCTTTTGAAACATATTTAGCTTCCTCTGTAGTGTATGTAATTATACTCATGCCCAGAAGTTTACATACATGTTTGACTTGATGTGTGTAACCCCATCAGCTTGAATGATCTTCAATAGAGATCATGTAGAGCAACTTATGTGAAGTTGAACATTTCATTTCTTTTTAGGTACAATTGAAGTTACTGCTAACAAAGACAGTGAAATGCGTGCAGATTTATTTGGAGCGCTTGCACTGCCGAGCTGCTTTCAGCAGTACTAATCTCCAGCAGTTTTTCCTTTCTGAGGCTCTTTCTAAACCTCCTCCAGCTGCTGTGCGCATAAGAAATGAAACAAATCTCTTGGTGGGTCCTAAATTTGATTAAAATGAAAGCTCAAGAGAGCAGCAGCCCTTTGAGTATTTCGCACTTCAGGGCCTCGATGAGGAGCAATGGCTGTTCTGGCACTGCTACCGTCTGTTTTCTGGGTATTATTGGATTTCAGAAACTGTGTTGGTTCTTGGTTCTTTGTGTTACTGTTTCACGACGAAAACACGTTGTCAGGCGTTTAGGGCTCCCACCCTTTAGTCAGCTGTGCTTTTGCATTGGGAGTCATTACATCTCCTATTACTGGCGGTTTACAAGCGTGTAGATTATACATTGCTGAGAAGAAGTTTTAAATATAATCTAGTGAGGTTAGTAATCTTGAGGATAGGTCAAGTTAATGGATGGTGTAAAAGCTGTGTGGAAATCTTAAGGATACAGTAAAGAACTGGCTTGTGCTGCTTCAGAAAACTCAGCGGTGCAGAAAATTTCCAAGTTAAAAACTGTTTTTGCTTGCTGCTGCTAGCATTCAGCCATGGTCCATAATAGCAAAGTTGTCCAGAACACAGGATCTGGAGGCAATTCGGGCTTTTTTGGTGTGTGTTTTTTTTTTNTCAGGGTGAAGGACTGGAAGGCACCTCCTGAGGCAGGTTCTCTTTTGAGCGTTGTTACTAAACAGCTTGATTTGCAGCTGGGGTAAAGTGCTTGTCGTTCTGATCATCTTTAAATAAATTTTCTTTACCTTTTTCAAAAAATATGAATGTATATATATGTGTGTGTATATATATATGGAGCAAAATGTGCAGCTTTGTGTTCTCCATGTACATGTTTATATTTGAAGGTAACCATACACAGCATGACCACAATTAAAAGTGGTTACTTGGGTTTTGCTAAACAACATTTGTATTTATAGTACGTGCTGATGGCTTAAGTATGCCAAATATTATTTAATTGATTTTGATTACAAGCTTTATGAACTGGAATTCCAATTCAGAAGCTGGAATGCCAGGACAGCAACACAGCTCCTGTTTGTTTAAGAGTATTTAAACATAGCTCAGGTGGCTGGGAAAACAGGGGACCTTTCTTCAGCAGTGGATGCTGCATATCAAAGCTAAAAGGTGGACTAATATGGAGATGCGAAATTATGGTTGCCATTGATTGTTTATTTTTCTTCCACAAAGATACATTCAAAAACCTCTCCAGGGTATTCAGAATCATGAAGTTCTTGGGCATGTCACGTGTTTTGAATTGAATCATGAAAAAAAGCTACTTTCCATGATACATGATGATTTTGTAAAAATGTAAATGGGGCTTCATAGGTTTCAGACATCTGTTCACTTACTAGGCTGTATTTTAGTCATTGAGGGAGAAAATTCAAGATATGGTAAAGATATATTGGGTCCTACTCCCAAGAGAAATTCCTTCATAATTTTGCTTATCTTGAAGCATAATATATTATTTCTTCTGAGCTTTTGTCTGACTTTTTGATAGGTTTATTTTAAAAATCCTTCTGCTTGGTTCTTCAAAGTATGTGAAGCTGGTGAGAAGGTTCTGCTCCACATTAAAAGCAGAGACCTGCAGTTCAGAGCTAGTCAGAAGAGAGATCTCAAGGCAAAGTGTTTGTGTTACTGTAGCATATTAAATTTCACTGTAGATCAAACCGAGATTCTTTTGTGCTGAAAGAATAAGCCTGTACAGGTTTGTTTGAAGAGGCAGGCACTTAAAATTATAGCAGATATTTACTGGCTGATTGGGCATTGAGGGAAGAGAGAATATTCACGTTGATGACCAGAGGGTTATGCTAAGAACTAGGTAAGACGTAAGATGGTGACTCAAATGTAGTACCAAAGGCAGTATTATGTTTAAGAATTGTAATTTTTATTCCTTCACATATCCTAATTAGTACAGTTCTTGTACCAGAGTGGGTCTTGTGAGCAGTATGTGTAGTATTTTTGGTTTAACCTTGGGTTTTTCATTGACATTTGAACAGAAGGACAAATCATTAACCTGACTTAGTGAGCACAGGCTTGATGTAGAAACACTCAATATTTAACTGGAAGTTTTATATTTACACTAACTTTGGCTTCTCTTCTCTCTATGTTCCAGAAATACTAATACGGAGCATTTGACCTGATCTCTACAGCTGAATCTCCTGACAGTAGAATTAGGAAAGAGTGCCTTCAGAACCAATATGTAGCAAATGGGTGTCACACCTCTGAAGCTCCTCCCTGGGTTCAACTCTTGCGTGTTTTAAGGATCCTTGTTGCCTCAGCATTAAATTGTTCTTGTGGACTTCAGAAACAGATTTCATGTGGTGCTTGCTGAACACTGAGTCACCATGAGTAGTAATCTAGGAAAAGAAAAGGACTGTAAAGAGAAGGATCCAAAAGTCCAATCATCGAAAGAAAGGGAGAAAGAGGCCAAGGCCTCTGGAGGATTTGGGAAAGAGAGCAAAGAAAAGGAGCCTAAGACCAAAGGGAAAGATGCCAAAGATGGAAAGAAGGACTCCAGTAGCACGCAGCCTGGGGTAGCTTTTTCAGTGGACAATACAATAAAGAGACCTAATCCTGCCACAGGTACTCGCAAAAAATCCAGCAATGCTGAAGTGATCAAAGAGCTAAATAAATGCCGGGAAGAGAATTCTATGCGCTTGGACTTGTCCAAGAGGTCTATACACTTGCTTCCATCAGCTATCAAAGAGCTAACGCAGTTAACAGAACTTTATTTATACAGTAACAAACTGCAGTGCCTACCGGCAGAGGTGGGCTGTCTTGTGAACCTGGTGACACTGGCTCTGAGTGAAAACTCACTCACCAGTTTGCCTGACTCTCTCGATAACTTGAAGAAACTGCGCATGCTTGACCTGCGGCATAACAAACTGAGAGAAATCCCCTCGGTGGTGTACAGGCTAAGCTCCCTCGCCACTCTGTACCTACGCTTTAATCGTATAACTACTGTGGAAAAGGATATCAAAAACTTGTCAAAACTCACCATGCTTAGCATACGAGAGAACAAAATCAAGCAACTACCTGCTGAAATTGGTAAGTGGTTGTACTGACTGAAAGTGTGATGCTGTTTTTACGTTCACTTTGCAGTTCAGTTAATTATACATAAACTGTCACTTTTCCAGCTGCACATCATTAAAACTACATAAAATTATGCTCTTGATCATATTGTTCCACTGTTAGCTTGAGAATAGTCAATACCTTGTATATTTTTTAAAACAACAAAAGCCTTTTTCTTCATCTGTCATCTTAAAATCAAATGTATCTTGTTTTCATCTTTGCTTTGTGCTTTCACATATTGTGTCTTGAGAGCCCAGATGGTTTAAAGAGAAAAGAGATACAGGGGCATTTTTTATTTTAAGATTTTTTATAAATCATTTATGAACTGTTCCAAGTTATAAACACATAATGGGCATGTTACAGAGGGGTGTGACCACAGTAATACAAGGTGGAATAGGTAGCTACATGCTATTACCATGAGCAAGCTGTTGGGTGCTGTAATAGTTAATAATCTAGGTTAATGATTTGTGCAAGTGTCTGCCTTTTATAAGTCATGAATATATGAATACATGGACTCAGACGTGACCAAATGTTGTATACATGGGTGATGATTCTTATGACTTTGTAATGAATAGTGTTTGTTTTTCCAAACATTGTTACAGAAGTTCAAAAGATGGTGAAATAGTATGAAAGTGGCTTATTAATTTAAATGGTTTATTTAAAAAAATGTGCTGGACTAGCTGTATATCAGAAACTTCTGTGTTGTTCCTAATATGTTCTGGTTCATGGAAAATGTCTTTTTTATAACACTGTTCTCAAGCAATGTTTGAACAATGTGTGTGTCCCATAAAAGTGAGATTCTGTTCATCAATTGTTCTTTTCTATCTATCACCAGTTTTTAAAATGCAATCATAGTTTAGCCCTTTTAGGGGGTGGGGGAACATAAATTTCACGCAATTAAGAAATTGCTTTGACTTCCTTCAAGTGTGGAAAAAAACCTTGTGAAAGCCCTTGTAACACTGTGAGTAATAATTCCCATGCCTTGCTTCCAAAAGCTGCTGTGGGACTTCTTCCTGTTGCCCAAGCCAATGAGTGTGTTGCCACTGAAGTGGCCCCTATGGTCACTAATTTTGCAAAGCTTGGGAAATGCTCATTTGTATACCTGACAGATCTTTCTCAAGCCAGCAGTGTTTGTTCTTTATCTTGCACGGTGATATGAAAGATACATAAGATAACATGTTCTTGATGGCAGGAACTCCTGGACATGCCTGAAACTGCTAATCCAGTTACCAGCAATGTCCAGTACAGAGAGCTTTGTCCATGGTAACAGGAGTGAAGAAATGCAGTGGTGCTGCCAGCTGTTGGTCTGAGTCTTTGGCTCCCTGTGGCAGCTGCTGGGGGTGGATTCTGCTGGAGCCACAGGAACACTTTTTGCTAGGCAGAAATGAAATGGTTGATATTTTCTGATCCATGTGATTTTTTGAGTTGTCAGGACCATCTCAGCAGTCCCTTGAATTTCCCTTGGGAGAATGAAGGAATTACAATTTTCACCTATTTTGACACTTCGGTTTAAGTTCATCATCCTTGTTGAATTTTTTACTGATCAACAGATCACTTTGGAAACCATGGGGCTGATGTTTACAGAAAACCCAGCATACTGCGTGCTTCTACATTCATTGAAGAAATTGTGGCCAGTTTAGCTGGTTGAGCTGTTATACAATTGTCAGTATTGTACCTGGTGCTGTTTGTGGCTCAGTTATTAGGTGTAACCTAGCAAAGAGCAATCTTCTGAGGTTCCACTGGGGATAGGGCTGATAAATTTAAAGTAATACTAGTAGTGTGTGAAGAGAAACTTCTGCGAGATGTTGCATTCTAATATTTGGTGTCTTTAGAAACTTTTCTTAGGTGTGTTTAACACTGTAGACGTTGCTGTTGCTGGAACCTCTTTGTTTCTTTTGTTTGTTGAATGTGGTTTACATTGAAGTATGTAATGTCTGTGTTTGTTCAAAGTAGTCTTGAAAGAGATCACGTGTAACCGCTTCATGGGAAAATTAGTAGGTTCTTGTGTCATGAACATGTGACTTGTTTCTTTCTTTTGTATTTTTTTAATTGTCTTGATATGCGTACAGGCAACGTTCTCAGTTCTCTGTCAGACCCTAGCTTGAGAACATTAACTACTTTACTTCTGCCTTTGTATCCAGCAGTTAGTCTGCCTGTATTTGTATTGGGATAATACTCATGTTCCTTGTTACGGGTCAGCACCTCTTTGTGGAAGGCCTTTCAGAAGCACAAATGCAAGACAACTGTCACTCTTATGAAGAATTTCAAATGGAAATCATGATGTTCAACAGCATCCTTTTTTATTCAAAGTAAATTTCTCAGACTAGGTTGCTTGAAATTGAATCAGCTGAAAAATAAAATTAATTGGTGTTAAAGTAACACAAATAATTTAAACTGCCAAGACACACAGAACAAGCATTTGAAAAATCTTTTTCATCAGAGTAAAACCAGATAAGATAGTTTAACTTCTGCAATTGATTTCTAGTCACTTACTTTCATGTTACTTTTTTTGATGAAATACTTGAATTGAAAACACCGCTGAAAAATGAAACTACTGAGAACTGTATTTCTGACTTTCCAAAGGAATTTGTTTCTCTACATTTCACATATGCACTTAAAAAAATTCTTCCTTTTAAGTCTCAATTCTTTTAATCCCTTTTATAGTACAGTATCTAAATACTATAAACTAGTAAGCACTTATATTATCAGCTTGTAAAAATAACACAGAAATTTTTGTTCCTGCAGAGCGGGAAGTAAAATGAAGCCATTATCTTTTACAAAGCAATATCATGCGGAGCATTTCAAATTCTTTTTAAAAATGCCCCATTGTTCTAAGGCCCAACGCTCACAATGGCATGCTAGTGTGCTTGTTCATATTTTTAAAAATTCAAAGCTTATGTAACTCACTGACTTGTCCAGCGAGGAAGAGTCTTGCAGCACTTAACTACGATGTGCTCATGTTGCAGATCTGGTGCACACTGTGTGAAGAATTCTGGGTTTTCTTTGTCTTTTGGAGGTAGATGTGCTACAGAAGGTTGGCCTGGACAAAAAGAAAACAAAAGATCCAGACTTCAGTTTGAAAAATGTGTTATTGTTTCCTCAAGGAGGGATGGCATTTAAAGTCTTACCCTGGTCCTACAGACTTGTGATGGCTTTCACTGTTACTTAACAAAAAAATTTCAGTTTTGTGTGAGAATAAACGGCTTTCCAATTTTAGGGCCTTGCTGCTTTAAAATAAAGGGTCACCTGATTTGTAAGCAATCATCCCATTTAATCATTTTTCTAGGAATCTTTAGTCTCCAGCCTTATAAAATAAAGTTTATTTTCCTTCTACTCTCATTGAAATAAACGTAGGGACTTTTAAGTGCTCTGATAATTGAGACCTTTTTTCCCAACACCCACTATGTTTTTGAGTAGTTGATTTTTGTGCCAGTAATGTTCCATTGTTCTTAGCACTTTCCCTCTGTTGCCTACGTTTGTTGTCAGGTGGTTCTGGGAACTACTTTATGACTGACCTGTTTAAGGTGTTTATTGTCTTGAGGAAAACCTGGAAGAGGTGAACCTGCCAGCTCTGAGCTGCTGGGAGATAAGCTAAAGTTTGGTTCCGTTTTGGACTTTAAACTGTCTTTAGTAGTCACGTAATTTAATTTTGTGTTGTTTGACTACACTTGAGGAAAAGCTGATTTGCATTTAAAACAAGCATTTTAGTGATAAAGAGGAAGTGTTATTATCTGTAGTTAGTAAACAGATGTGTGTGTTTCTGGTCTTTTTTTCCCCCCATAATTACGCACCTCTCATTCCATTGCATCCAGTTGCTTTATTATGGGTAAGCTTTATTATAGGTAGGTACATACTAAATCATTTCTGCTAGTCATTTATCAGACTTCTCTTAACACTTTTCTAGCAACATCTGTATTGTTTCTACATTTTTAATGCAATTTGAAATTATGTCAGTCGATGGCTGAGTTGTAAGCTGAGGTCTTGGCATGCGTTGTTGTATTTTCAAATATAGACATATTTGTTTGAGTAAGATGTAAAAATACTCAAATACTTTTTTTTTTTTTTTTGGTCATGTTTAGCCAAAAGCTCTGCAGGTGAATTAGTGGGAGTTTTCATGAAATGGATGTGCTGATGTATAGCAGCTTCATGATACTGAAAGTGACAGTATTCACTCCTCTCCTGGCAGCTTCCCAGGTGCTACTTTTGTTGTCTATTACTTTAGGTGCTTGAAATCAGTGTAGTTTCAGATCAGCCTGGAACTGGTGTGGGAGGAGGAGTGGGAGAACACGAACTGGAACAGGGAGGGCAGGACCGCGCTTGGCCCACACTGAGCTGTGGGGTCAGCTGGGCTCACTGCAGCTCGCTGTGACGCCTCTCAGGTAGGATTGCTCTTGATGTATATAAGCCTGTCAAGTGCGCTGCAAGTGCTCTGAGGAAGGGTGGGTTACTGTCTGCAGAGAGCCATTGAAAATTCATCAGATTATGTTTCAGAATCTTTTTCTCCCTTTCCCCTCTGCTCTCCCTGTTTTGTACCACAAAACTCATTGTAGCTCATTATAGTCCTGGTAGCGTTAGCTGAGCCACACCTTCCTGAAACAAGTTTTTGTAATGTTTTTGTGTATGGTGGTGAGAATCCACTGAGGGAAGTTTCTTGATGGCAAAGCTACTCTATGTCATTCTTTGTGAACCCAGACTTTCTTACAAATTGCATCCTACCCGACAGTGGTGATAAATTGCTTCAGAGTGCATCTTGCCCAGTATCCTGGTTCTGACTCTAGCCCTAGGCAAACATGGGCATAGAAACAGAGTAAGTTTATATTGGAGGCTTAACCTGACTCCTTGCCCACATCCAGCTATTTTTGTATCAGGGATTTCCTGAGTCTGGTGCAGCTTATTTCTTCAGTAATTCTTAGTACAGTCATCTTCCAAAGGCTTGGCCATTTTTTTCCTTTAAACTCCTATAAATGCCTTTCATGTTTAGCAAGGTCCACAAGTTTGCTTTGAATGTTGTTCCTGACCGTAAAGGTCACTGTTATGCAGATGTCGAATATATATATTTATATATTTACACACATATATACACACACGCATGCACACACGAAGTGCAAGGCAGGACTTACCTGTTCATCTGGCTGTTCAATCTCTGGTGGCATCCATGGAATAAAGCCTTAACGGAAAGGTTTCCATGTGAAAACTTTGCCAAAAGACAATCTGGAGGGATAATTGTGGGGACAGGTTCACAAGGTGGACACCAACTTCATCTCCTTATCTGGTAAATTGTCTGTTCCACTGCGAGCAAAAAGTTGAAGATTAGAATGGAAGAATGTGCATGCTTTGGTGAGTCAGGCAGCCAGCATGAGAAGGATGAAAACCAGAGGAATTGTCTTGGGATGAGGCCAAGCAAATGTTTCAGTTTGCAGGCTGTTACTTAAGCAAGCCTTTTGTATTTCTTGTATTTGGAGTTTTATTGCATTCCTCCATGTTGTGTTGAAGGAATTGTTGTGATCAATCAAGTTGATAATATTTTCTTTGCAAAGAAAAAATTGTATCTTATACCGGTTTTGAATATGTTTGTCGTGTTAGCACACACAACTGAAATAGAAATAATATTGTCACTGTGGTTGAAATTACATTTACATAGTTTGTACAAGTTTCATGAGACTCCAAATATTGTGTTTTCTGTCTGTGAATGCAACTCGTTTTCTGGGGAGAATCTGGTCAGAGCTGTTCTGCAAGGGAAATATTTTTAGAATGTAATTCGGGGAATCTGCCTACACCAGACTAGGAATGTCTTTGAGACTCTCTTCTGTTCTTCTCCCATCTACCCAATATTTAGATCATCTGTGGTTTCTTCATTGCTTCCAAACTCTTTTTCATAACACTTGCACCTGTTCTGTTTTCAGTAGTATAGACAGTGGACCAGATGTGTGCAGCCACATTAGTACAGGTCTGCTCACTCCATGCTGAATGTGGTGCCTGCTTATTAAACGACTTGTTAGTTGCAAAGCTTTTCAGTGATGCTCTGAATTTCATTTCCCTTTTTTTTTTTTAGTAGAACCGACTAAATATAGAGAAATAGTTATTTACATTATTTGTATCTAGGAACACCTTCCTCTGTTTCATCAATTTGAAGGAAAAAAAGGTTGTGTTTCTGGGCTTAATTGGTGTTGTAATGTCTGCAAATAGTGGTTGAGAATATTTTTATGTGTTTGTATTTTAATGTGATAAAAGCATGACGTTTTGAACAGGAGTGGAAGAAATATAGGCATGTCTGTTGCTCTTTAGAAGTCAGAGATAAGAACTGCTTATTTGATCCAGTTCTGGTGGTTTTTCTGAGCTGCAGGAAAAGTGTAGAACTCCTTTTGACCAGCTTCAGTATCTGGGTTCTGATTCCTGTGAAAGCTCTTGTGGGGATGCAGTTTTGTCTTGTCAGCTAGTCAAATTCCTCCTGATTACATTTTCTTTAGACTGGCTTTAGGATAATGATAAAGTAGTCCTGCCTTTTTGATCTACTTGTAGAGCTTACTAGGAGGATGCCCAAAGTGTAATTCCAATAAATACTGACAGCTTGTTAGAAGTCCAGTTTTTTTTCTTTTTTTTTTCTTTTTTTTTTTTTAATCAATGGTGCAGTTATTTTAACTGTTTGAATACTTTCTTAAGTACTGAACAGAGGGAAAAAATGGCTTCCCTCAGACTGCCCTTGCTTACACGGCCTGGGAGGTGGTGAGCCTTTATTATTTGAGAGCTTGTTCCACACACAAAATGGACAGAATCCAGGTGTTACCTCAGGTTCAGCATCACCAGGACCCCCTGGTCCCTCCCTGCAGAGCTTTCTCACCTCCTGGTGCAAGGTTGTACCTCTTTACAGGCTTATTCCCTGCTAGGTGCAAGACTTCGCCTTTGTCTTGGCACTCAAATGAGGTTCTACTGTCCCCCTCAAATCCTGCCTTGAGCCCTTGCTAAGACTTTTTTCTACATTTCACATGTTTGAGATGTTGTTTGAACATGTCTTTGATTTTATTTATATTTGTTGCTTTCAGTTATAAGCAATAAATTTTAAAAAAAGTGTTTGCTGTTGTGTCTTGTTGAAGCTTGTTTTAGAGCAGATTTTGAGTCTTATTTTTCAGCTGAGTGTAACCTCTATGCTTTTGAGTGGTTCCCACATCTAGATCCTGATGTGCATTCTGCAAATTGTGAATAATATTACCATGCTTATTTCTTACTTAAATGAGTATTTTAACTTTTGTAGATAAGTCGCTCATGACCATATTAAAATTGCATTCCTTCTCCTCAGTAACTCCTCTGTGTAAGTTACAGTTGTGCAGTAATAATTCAGAATAGCTCTGACTGCTTACCTGTTCTTTTGGCAGTTGGTAACGCAGAACAAAGAGCTCAGGCTATCTGTCACAGTGATGTACTCGGATCTCAGAGAGAGGCAAAAGATTCTGAAACTGTAAAATTGTTTTTAATTTTTTTTCTAAAATCAGGACACTTGTCCCAAAGATTTTTTGTAGACTAAAAATTCTCTCTCTTTTTTTTTTTTTTTTTTTTTTTTGCCAACAGAGAACCAAGTGAAAGATGAATAACTATGAAAGTTATGGGAACTGTTTCTGACTTGCTCCCAGCATTGCTGATTCTGGATAATTAATACTTAGAAATTAGCTTACAACCAATATTCTGACATATCAGCCTGAAGTCCCACTAATATTTGCATTCTCCTCTTCCTTCTACTTTCCATAAGAGTCTCGATCCTCTTGCTGTGTCATCTGGCCTAGGATTTATCATGTTGTGAAGGATTTCATAATTTTCAATCTGCTTAAGCATGGGCAGGCACGTTGTTAATCCAGTGGAAAACAGGCTACATTACAAATTGTGTTTGCCATCCAAGAGTGGTGCCCACTGACTGAATTAGTGATTGGAGGCTCTGAAGCCTCTTTGCTATTGACCTATATACTCTCTCCAACTGTTAATTTGTGTGTACTTCAGTATTTTTTGATGAAGCTGTATTTTGTGTTTAAAATGGCCAGAAAGAACTTCCAGAGTTTTGGAAGTCAGAGCATATTACCTGGCCTTCTTGTCATAACAGGCTTTCAAAGTTGGCCATGAAATGGGACTATAATTCTGTGTTATTATGCTGAAAATACTAGTAATTTCATTGTGCTGTTTTTATTAAGCAGGTATATTTAGCTTTGTCATACTATAACATTTATTCTTTGTGTGTATGAGAACAACACTGAGGTGATTCCTCACTCCACCTTTTTTAAGGTTTGCTGAGGTGAATACTTAGATGTATTTTTAACAAGTTTTTTAAATGGAAGGTGGTTGGAGTCTTCACAGACTATCTTCTCTGAAAAATGCATGTGAATTGTGTGATTTTAGAGCCTTTTAAAATACAAATGTTTAAAAACTACATGCTAGGGTGTAACTGACTGTTTTGTGAAGGTTATTTATAGAGAAACTGTTTTATGTTTTTCAAATGGGCATTGCTCATACTTTAAAATCTTTTATTGTCAAGCCAGCTAGTACATGCAATTCCTGTCTGCTTTCTTGGCAGACTTTGAGCTTTAATTGCTTTTTTTTCCCTTTGCAATCACAGTGCAATATAGTAAAAAACAAAAAAAAGGCAAAAAACCTCTCCCCTCAAAAACAACTAACTCCGAACCCTTCCTAGTTAGCACCTTCCTAGTTTATTTTTTAATTGTTGTGAGGATGCTTATCTCTTCAAAGCAGTTGCAAGTAGTGCATAGAGAATCCTTTATTCACTACTGTGAGCTTAGAACTTGTCTGATTTGGACATTACTTGTGGCAAAAAGAGTTAGTTCATTTTACCTGTGGTTAGTATTTCCCTAAAGTAGTGCTTACCTTATTGTAGTGATTTCGGGTGTTTGAACAGTATTTTGGTGAAGTGATGTTGGAGTTGTCCACGTGATGAAAAGGAATGAAGGGGGATGAAGGGTTTTTCTTCAGGAAACTGCATTCTGGTTAAGGCTGATTTTGATCTGCAGCACATTTCTAGCTGACTTATTTCTGGTAAATCAAGATAAAAAGGTGTTTCAGCAAATTTTATGTAGTACACAAAAAATTTGCAAATGTTGATTCTGTTACTACGAGTAAGATCATGAGCTCCTTACTCATTAGACATTTTTCTTTTTGTACCTGAACAAATCTTTCCTTTAGGAAGACTTTCTTTTTGATTTTCACATATCCTTCTTATCCTGACAAAGCAAAAATGCCAGATTTCAGTTGTATCTTGGTAAAATTACTTTCACTTTTTTTTTTTTGTTTGTTTTTTGAGAAGCATTTCCTCAGTACAACTGCTGCTGTTCAGACAATAAGGACGACACTTTCATTCACTGAAACATCAGCTCCTGGGAAGAGCATTGTACAGATGGCCTCCAGTTTGGCCTCTTCGTAGTTGCAGATCATTATTTGTTGTGTTGACTGTTCATGCCGTGTGTTTGTGCTGGTGTAACTCCTGACAGAGCTGCTGTTGTGAGCAGTGCCGTGCACAGTGTGGCCATTCACGGCTAGGTCAGTGCGGTCACTCAGCTGGGCAAGGAGCTGCCCCTGGTGTGTGGCTGCTGCTCGGGTGGCCGCGCTCGCTGTGCCCAGAGCCCTTCTCATCCCACGGCCTGGGATGTGTTCGGTAGTGCTGGTCACATTAACTACACTGTTGCTGGTACTCAGAGCTCAGAACAGAGAGCTTCTCACCCAGGAAAACAGAGCTTAAAGAGAAGACAGGGCAGGTGCTGCTGGTTGCCCACAGGACATGACCAGCATTGGTTTGTAAGGGACTGGACCCTTTTATTTCCTTATGCCTCTGTTTTCCTATGCTTGTCCTTCTAAGCTACATTGATTCCTCCCTTTCCCCTTCCCTAAAGTTTACATAGCAACTCGTACCATCCCAAGCTGCTCTTCCTTTCACCTCATAGCAGATGTTCAAGCCCCACGTGCAGTAACAGCCCTCAGTCTGCGAGGTGCTCTGAAGAGCCTTTCAATTTACGCACTCTGTTGGATGTCACACATACTTGGACACCCCATATTTAATTCTCACACCACAGCTGTCTTCTGTATGCCTCTGCATGTGAAGATGTAAAAAAACATTTAGCTCAGTTGATTAGAGTATGGTGTTCATGACACGAAGGATGTGGGTTCGATCGCCCTGCAGGCCATTCACTTAAGAGCTGGACTATATCCTTGTGTGTCCTTTCCATCTCAGAATATTCTGTGATTATCTGTGATTAATTACATACTGTTTCTGACTTAATCTCTTTATGTATGTACTGTTAGGGTTATGAAGCGATTCTGAGACTTTCTTTCCTTTCTATCTCAAATGAAGTGTTTAAGTTGATAGACTGGGTTCATGCTCTTAACTTCTGTGATCTGAGTCTCTATCATATCACCCAAACGTTTTTCACCTTGTTAAGCATATATGGTGTAAGATTTTTTTGCTGTACGCCATGGATAGCCACAGGAGAAGTATACCTTGAGTGATTTTTATTGGCTTGCATGCCCTCTGTTGTGTCTCAGCAATTCAAGTTAAAATACTGACAAAATTTTAGTGTCCACAGCATTTTACCTCCCCTCTCCTTCTACCCTTAGAGGGGGAAAAAAACCATTTGAGTGAAATGCTGTTTAACCATAAGTATCCTTATGTCCAAGAGCAAGATCCCTTACTGAGCAGTGTATTTACATTATTTCTTGAATTTGCTTTCCTTAAGTCACTATACTTCATGATAGGGCTTTGACTTTTGCTGAATTTCTGTTCTAAAGTTTAAAATTTGTTGTTTTGTGTTTTAACATTGAAAATTTTTGTTAAATGTTTATACCAGTGTTGCTTTTTAAAATAATGCCTGCATCTTTAATGTAACAATATTAAGTATGGCTATCCAAATTAAACTAAAGTGTTAGGTTGCCCTTAATTTTCTAGAGAGACATAGGCATCACTTTCCTTATTTTTCCTCCTCAGAATTAGGTAGTAAGATGTTTGTTTCAAACATGTAGCTTGCTGTTGTCAAAGATATCAGCAGGTGCAAAAATGAAGTGCAGCACATGTTGCTGCAAAACCCCCAAGTACTTCTTCGACTTCAGCAGATGTAGAGTGGGAAGAGTCAAGTAAATGAGAACTCGGTGTGATGAAATGGAATTTATGCCATATTTCAAATTTGACATCATTGGCTAAGGTTTGAAGTGAAAACAAATGAAAACAGGAACCATGAAGTGAAAACTACCACCCTGAAGTGTGTGAGGGTTTTTGAGTTACCTTAGTAAAGTTCTGTGAGGCTTTTTTTTGTTGTTTGTTTAAAGGGAGGGATGTTTAAGTCTTCTGCAAGCTTTTCTTCCTCCAATTGCGTTCTACACTTTGCCCCCTTGTTTCCATGAATAATAAAAAGACGCCATTGCCACAGACCATTAACTCTTGCTCAATATTTTCTTGTATTTGCTTTCTTCTGCATGTTAATGGCATTGAAATGTGTGGCCTATGCGGTGCTGGATACAGCACATTTGACTGTTGCCTCTGGTTGCCTGGAATACACTCGACTGCTGATGTAAGAGAGGGGCCATGCACAGTGATGGAGTAGCTTCCTGAGCACCAGCTCTACATTTCCATCTGCTTAGCTTCTAGAAAAATATCCCATTTTGGGTTAATTAGTGCAGGAAATAAGATACGTTAACATATAAGTTATATGTTAACAATCTAAGAAAAACAGAATAATGGAGCTTTGAGGTTGACTTTTTTCCTGGCCTTTCACAATTGTTTTGTAATACATAGTGAGTATTGTGGCTACATGATGCATGAACTCAGTACAGAGTCTGAATTCATAGTATTTTATGATTTATTAAGTCACCAGCTGCGATTATCTGCTGACCTAATGAATAGACACTACACGTCAGAACTTGCCCAGGATAATCCTGCAGGCCTGTGAGAAAATCCTTGTGTCAAAGATACAATGCTGAAGCTTAAAAATAGACATTTGCTCCTCAAAAGGAATTTGCTACTCTTCCAAATTGGTTACTCACTGAGTCATGCTCTAATATACAAATGCAGTGACCTCATCTTTACTGGAGAGAGTGGAAGGTGTTCAAATCATATACATTAATTTCACCTCCATCAGATGCAAAAAATGTGAACACATACAACTGTATTCATGCACACAGTTGGTTTCTTCTTTTTTTTGAACCCAACAATCTTTTGCTCAGAACACAGTGTGTTTGACATAAAAATAGGTGAAACTACTGTTCACAGAGTTGTGCCTAGCTGTGCTTTTAAATTAGTTTATAAATGTCAGGAATGAAGCAGTTCCATGTAAAGTGGCTCTAAACTCCAAGTAATCCAAACTTTTTTAATGCTTAACAGACTAGCCTATTATTTCAAACCTTTATTTGCTGTAGGTCTACTTGCATACACTTTACTTATTGTAAGTTGTCTTTTTTGTGATGACTAAAAATGTTTAAAAATAGCACTCAGGACTTTGGATTATCTAGGTTGTCAGCCAAATAATTTTGCTGTCTCCTGACTGTTGATTTTGTGCCTGAATAATACCTTATTTTATATGTATAACTTTACAGTAGCGGTAGCTTTTTTCAGCTTATCCCGAAATCCATCTGATTCTATTAATCTCTGTGTGGAGGTCATTGTCGAGAGCTGTACATTAAAGTCCTTTATGTTTTGGTTTTCCCGTGTGCTTGTAGGTGAGTTGTGTAACCTCATAACGCTGGATGTAGCGCACAATCAGCTTGAACATCTTCCAGAAGAGATTGGAAGCTGCACGCAGATCACCAACCTCGACTTGCAGCACAATGAGCTCCTGGACCTGCCAGAAACCATAGGTATGTGAAGAGGGTGGAAAAGAGAAAATAAGTCACTATTTCAAAATATTCAGTAAGGGGAACAAATTTAAGAACGAGTACTTGTTGGTGGCTGTAGTGTGACTGGTGTTCAACTCAAGGCAGCTTCACACTAGAGATTAAAAGCAAGGTGTGCTTGTTACCTTAAATAATTTAAGAATGAGAGTAACAGTGAAAAAAATCCAAATCCATTACTTCTAAATGTTAAGATGTTCTGTGTTTATAAGCAAATGTTTACTGCTTGTTTGTTCATTCTGTAGTGAAACAGAGCATATAAAGAAATGAAAGGCTAAAAGACTTGCAGTTGAAGCGCAGTACTTTGGCAGGTAGTTTTAACTAACGTCTTTGGCTAAAGAAAAATAGAATGAAAATTATAAATGTTTTAAATTAATTATGTGTATGTTATATTCTTGGGAGATTTCTTAATGTTCCACCAAAGTCCGCAAGGTCATCATGCTCTTGTGCAATAGAATAGAGTTTGCAATTTACATTGGGAATAATGGACTAAGATAAACACAGTCCTGGTTGGTTTCAGAATCTCATAGGGGATGAAGCAACAAAATTACTTTTCCTATCTCATTAAAGCAGTTTTAAACAGATGACAGGAAAAGATGGCTGCTGAGATTTAAAAAGACTAAAAACAAGGCCATCATGATTTTAAGCTCTGTTTGTCTCCAGAACATACTCAGAAGAGTGAGTGTTATCAGTTTAATGGTATTCAGTGTTGAGCATTTTATTAATGTACTTTAATGCATAGTAAAGTGAGGAACCGTGTAATGGCACTCCAGCTTTTCTTCTAGCAGTAAATAGTTGAGTGTGGAGTTATTGTGGCTTTTGCTTGAGAAAGTTTGACCTGAGCAGAGTTTACATTGATGGTGTATCCACTGGCACTAAACTTCCTTCCTGGCCTGATGATATTTTTAAACTCTGGGGATCCCATTCCATCTGGAGTTAGATGCTAACTTAAACCATTCATAAGTACAGCCTTTATTTTTGTAGCTATTTTGTAAATCTTACTGAATGCTGTTTTACATAACACTTATGTGTAGTGTATGTGTCACATTTAGTGAGTTCTCTGGATAAACTGTTAATTATGGGAAAAATTCTCTAAGCAAGTGTGAGATTTCCATATTCAAGGCTTATAGACTAATGCTGTTAATTCTTGTGCTGAGTAGTAGTATGATTTACTAAGTTGTTTAGTGCCTGATAGTCATTGAACTTCTCAAAGGACCAAAAAAGTCTTACTTGTAATATGCTGCAAGACTGTACTTACAGGGAAGGGTCTTCGGGTAGGAGAGGCACAAAGTTATTAGGCAGTTAATAGATAGGAAATTACTCACTCTGCAATCAAGATAGTTTGGACTCTCCTATTTCTTCAGAAAGTTTCTGTAAGCTTAGGTGGTTTCTTTTGAGTCAGGTTCATACCTGGCTGGACTGGATTTCTCTCCGTTTTCTTTGTTTTGTTTTTCCCTTGCATTGTCTTTATAGTGTTTAGAAGTTATCGCTTTTAAATGTAGGTACCTGTCCCTTTAAGTGCTTATCTGAGCTGAATATCAATGTTTTAGAGCTCAAGAAACCACCAAAGACAGCTGAATAATGGTAAGAGATAGCAGTGAACTGTCATGTCGTTAACCTTACTCTAGTTCAGTTTTGCTCCACTGGAAAACATCTTTTGTAAACAGTAAGTTAAAAAAAAAAAGTATTTAAATAAGAACTTAAAATCAGAAATCCGTGTTTGTGCCTCACGTGGTTCACAAACAGAATTTTATATGAAGAGAAAAACTTTAGGTTCCATCTTAAATGATAATGATCAGCCTACATTTATGCATGTTGCAGAAAAGGCAGCCGTAGCCAGTTCAGCAACATTGGCTTTATTTCTTAGTCATCGCAGTTTTGGTTCAACATATTAAAGCATGTTGCGGCATGATTTTTCGATTACGGCTTGCTTTGTGGTCGGGATTGTTCAGCGCGAAGCTTTGCGTGCTGAGAAGACCCGGCGAGTCAGTGGCGCGTGGCCGCCTGCGCGCGCGGCCCGGGCGGCCCTTCGGCCTCTCCGCCTCTCCCGGCAGTGTCTGCCAATTCCTGCTGCTGGGTATCTGCTGGTGCTTGCCACGACTGGCCTTTCCTGCAACATTTACACGCTTCCAGGTGTCAGGACGCTCACTCTATGAGTGCTGTTAATGGTTCTCAGTTCAGTCAAACTCTGTGGGTTACAGACCAGGGAGAAAACATTTGCTCGTTATAAATATTTGATGTTCTGTGAGCCTATGAGCCCGCTGTTATGGACCAGGCTTTCCATTACTGCTGGGTCTGTCCCCTCCTCCCCCACTGACACCCTTTTGATGGAGGCCTCGTTTTTTCTTTAGAAGGATGTTTTTGTCACACTGCTTTGAAAAACAAACAGCCCTCTTCCTTTTTTACTTCTCCCTCCCCTCAGAAAAGACCCCTTTCCTCTTCTCCATCAAAAAACCCTCTTAAAGTAACTGCTGGACTATCTGCAAGAAGTTTTGGTTTTACTACAGAAAGGTTTCTGTGTTTCTTAATCTGCCAAATTAAAAAAAAAGCTTGTTTGGTAACTAGTAGCATGTACTGAAATGTGCTGGAGCTGTGGGGAAGGGACGTGAGGGTGACATGCAGGGAAGGGATTATGCATCAGCAGTGATTACAGAGGTAGCAGAGGCAATATACCCACTCTGTAAAAATACCAAGTTCTTCTCTCAACTAAAGCTGTAGAAGCATGCTTTTGTGCAGTAACAAATGTCGATTTTAGATATTAGTTGTCAGGAAGTGACCTAATGCCTTGCTTTATAGATATTGGCTTAATACATTCATATCTGTATTTCTGTTGATTGAAAATTATAAAGTGCTTTTTATATTAGATCACTTCCTGTAAGAAAAATTAGCTTTGTAGAATGGCTTAGCACATTCCAAGAGTCTGAAGCCCAGAATCAGAATCATAGTGGCTTAGCTGCTTAGTATTTTCGCTGCAAATTGCACCCCTCTACCATGTTGTGTGTGTTTTCTTTTTCTTTTTTTTTTCTTTTTTCTTTTGGGGGGTGGTGGAATTGTTAGCTACTTTTATTTATACAGTGTCTTATCTCTGTATACTTAGCTGGCACGCTAATATAGCCAAAAGTTATATGGAAGAAGGTGAAGAACATAACATTTATATTAAAATTATTAATTGAACTTTTGAGACTGAAAACAGATTTTGGGTGGAGTAAATTGTTTCTCAGGATTACAAGATAGCTTAGGTAATTTTGTCCTGCAGTTACCACATTGTGAGTGTTCCCTCTTTGAACTTTTAATTTTAGCATTCTGTACAAATGTGTTCACAATTTCCTGTGTAAAAGCATAGAAAAACTTGAGACAGAAATATAACAGAAGAAGAGTTACAGCTTTTAAAAAAATCAAATTCTTCATCTGCTTTGTAATTTTCTAGTTTTGTGTGCTTACGTGTGCAGTTTGATTACAGTCAAATGTGCCACAGTCACAGACATCTAAGGCAAAAGAAATTTTAATAAGAAAAAGAATAGTCAGTTGTAAATGTTCCAAAATTATACTTTAAAAGCACAAAAAATTCTGTCATTGGATGCCCTTTCCAGTGTCTGATACAGCACTGTTCCTAAGAGATGGTTAGTAAAACGGGAGGCATATTTACAGCTCTGCACTACACTCTTGCCCTTTGCTGTAGCACTATAGCTCAGAAGCTGAAATCACAGCTTTCATGAAATTAAATATTATTTATTTATTGGTTTTGCTGGTTAAAAGTGTGCTCCAAACCAGGCTTCTAACCTGTTTAACCCCAGTGTACCTCTGAGAGCACTGCTGTGCTCTTTAAACCTACAGTTGATAAAACATGAAGCCCTGACCAGAACCAGACGTGCGGAATTGGTACGGCTCAGCTTATGCAAAATTGTGGTTGAGAGCTTTAAGTCCGTAGAAGTAAAGATATTTCTGAAGAAATGTGAAACTAATTTAAAATGGTATTTTAAGTTTGGCTGGCTTAGCAAAAGCAGAAGCCTTGTTCTGAAATGTCTGAGCACCTGCAGCTCTCGTAGTGATCATGGGCAAGGTTCAGACGTGACCGATAGGTTTGATGTTATTAATTACTCACCGTTCTGATGGAGCAAAGTGTAGAGGCTCCTGCTCCAGCTTTCACAGCAATAGTCCTATTCTCATCATTTAAGCATGACCGTTTGCTTTGGTCAGTGAGCATTCTGTGCTTGGTGGCATCAAGCATAGGCTCACTTGGGGAGATCTGGTCAACATTTGGTGCTTTGTCTAAGGTTTGGTTCTTGTGCTATGCTGTTAATGAAACTTCTTTAATTGGATTCTGCTACTATTGGGCAATTGCAATAAGCTCAGCCTTTTCTTCATCTGATTGAAAGCAGTGTCTCCCACTCTTATATTCTAATTTTTGTGTTATTATAAGCCTTGTGTAGTTCTCATGGTGGTCTCATAAAGGGAAAGAATCTTCTGGTTCTTGTTGGCTTCAATTCTAGACTTAGTAAATGTAAAGTAGTGAAATTGACAGGGAAGTGTCAAGGGGGAAGTGACTTCCTCATTTTGTCCTCCAAGTTCGGAAGGGCAGGGATGAGGCTGTGGCGTGTTGCCTCACACTAGTGAAAATCAGACAGTACTGCACGTGTTGGGCAGGGGGCATTTGGGTCTCAGTGTTTTTGCATGGTTTGATGTAAATGCTAAAAGCTCATGGGGTGACATGGCAGTTATGCAGAAAGAAAACAGAACAGTTGCTTCTACATTTGGGAAGTCACTGGTGAATGTTCCCTCACTCTTCAGGAAGTTTCAGGGTGTCCTTTCCCCTTTCCTTAGGTTCTTCTCCCGGTATCTGCTGTTGGACAGCATTAAACTGCAGGGAAGATACAAAGTGGAACCCTGGTCTGCAAAAAATAATTCTCACAATTCTTAATTAGCTAAAATTATAAATGTATATTTGTGTGTTACACATTTTATGTGTTTGCTTTATGTAGTAGGGCAGACTTAAAAAATTAAACACATCTTTCACTTAGGAAAGGTTAATGTTTTTATTGCGTTGCCAATTAGGTGTAAACTGCTCATACAACATGATTTACATTTATGTAAGTCTTTAATTTCACAGAAAGGCTTTAAATAGTAATTTGAAAAGGAAAAAAAAAGACTACCAATGAAAAATTAAATTGAATAAATTACGGTTGCTTTGTCTTACTGTATGCAGTGTGAATTGAGTAAAATGCAATGCTTTCATTGATTGCTCAAAATAAAGTCCAGCTGTTGTTTTTGTCTCTGTTGCAATGTAAAGGGTTTTTTGTATTTTTGTATCATTTTTATCTAATTGTAATTTCCATTTAATTTTTAATTAATACATTTTCAATGCAAACCAAATATAAATACATACATACTGCTTTCATTAAAGGATAGGGTAGCTTCTAGTGGCTAATTAATTCTGAGTGCATTGATTCAATGTATTTATGAAAATATTTTTTATTTTGTATTTGGGTTCAATATTCATCCTGGTAAGACTAGAATGGGGACAGTTAATTTTAGTGAATATATGTACCATCACACAGTAATTAGATGCGGAGACAAATGTGTACGGATGTATTATAACTGCAGCTCAGCATTTTCAGAATGATTAGTATACTGCAGAAAGAAAAAGCCCGTAATCTTATTTTCTTTATGTGAGAAGCAGGCACAAGGGAAGAGTGATTCAAAGGAACACATCAGAATTGAGACAAGCAGCTCCGTGACTTACGTGCATTTTGATGAGCACATATTAAATGAATTTTAAGTAGAATTTTCATTGCTTAGACAGTTTCAGAAACATGTCACTAAGAATTGGTGCTCTCTAGCCCTACGCCGGTGTTGGGTGTGGTGCATGTTGGGTACCTGAGCCTCTGTTGCTCACGTTTTGTGAGTATCTTGTGTGCATCTTTCACACATACACAGTCAGCAATGCTACAGTCTGGAATCAGAGTTGGAAAATAACTGACTGCTGAGATGGTCACAATTTAGCGTTTTAGTATTGAAATGACAAGGGAAAACCTGTCTTTGGATGATACTGTTAGACTGAAAGTAGAGAGAATTCTTTGCTCTATTTAGATGGCATTTAAACTTGTAGGGGTTATAGAGACTAATTTTAAATTCATATTAAATAGCTTTCAAATAGGTAACATCTTTATGAGAATTCCTAGACTTTGCAGAAAGAGGATAATGCACTTTGGTTTAAGCAGGACAAAAAATGATGGACCCTGCTGACTTGGGTAATTTGTGAATTTGATTTTGCCACCTACACTGGGCTTCCTGGTATACCAGGAGGTTTTGGTGGCTGAAAAGAAAAATTAAAATACACTAAAAGTCACTTTACTGTTAAACCAGTAAAATTAAGTCAAACTTTGCATTGTGTTTAACCATACTTTTGTATTTGCAACAGAATAATTACATTTCATGCTTTGGCTTTGGCAGCTGCTAGCAATAATCCGGAGGGATTCTCTTCTCTCCTGCAGTTCTGCTAAGAGTGGTTGCCCTCCCACCCCCATCACCTTTCTGTCCCCATTCTCTATTTTTCTAGGGCATCAGCCTTTAGCCAGAGCATATTAAACATTAGGGATGTCGGGATTGTAGAAAGAATTTGATCTCTCTCAGATGACAATTGGTGACACAAGTTTAAATTCATACAAACCTACAGACTTTGGTTTAGGAAGGAGTTGCTCCCAGACCAGATGAATAATGACTATGGGATTTTGTTCTAGTTTCCTCTTTTGGGGTATCGTTTTGGACCAGTCACTTGGTGCTGTTGCTCTCTGCTTGTGGAGTGCAACTGAAGGTTAAAACACTTTATCTGAAGCCTTTCGTTTTACTCTGCAGCTATCAGGGGAACCGGTTTGCTTTCTGATAAGAGATTAGATTAAACATGCCAACAGCTCCTTTCACCTAAAAATCTGTTAAAAAATTGTGACAGAGTGTGGCTGACATCTGGAAAACTAGTATTATACGAAGTACAAAGTGTGGTACAGGCATCTTCTGACTCGGGGCTATTTTAGACCAGGAGCCACTGTTGAAATATCTGAATGCAGTGTTTAATCTCTATCCACAACCGCCCAGCTCTAGCATGTCTGCTATCTCCCATACCATTTGAAATTTATTTCAATTTGTCATCTTCGTTATTCTGCACGATTAATACCATGCGGTGTATTAAATTTAATTCATGTGTGTTTTTTTAAAGTGACATCAAGTTTAATTAAAAAAAATAATTTTGGTTGTACCTCTTGCTTTCAGTTTGTTAAAAATGATACCTGGTATCTTTTGTATGCAAACCAGCAATTTTTCTTTGCTAGGAGAAGATTCCCTCAGTGAATTAAGCATGTGGCACTCTACGAAGTAACATGTGGCCATGTAAAACATGTTCTTTAGTAGGTGACTGCTCATTGTGTGCCAAGTTCAGTCAAATCAAAAGCTAAGAATATATATAGAAGAAATAGTAGTGCTACCACTTAGTAGTGCCATGTTGTTTGTAGAAAGTTCCTGCAATTTTTGATTGTGTGCTGAAATTCTTGTATATTGTTGATCATGATCTAATGGGGTTTTGATGTCCACTGGTCTTATGAGTCCAGTTTGTGTTTTTAACGTTATCTGCAGAAGTTTTCTCTAGTGAACAGATTTTTTAATTGATCTGATGCTTTTGGTTTATTTAAAAGAAAGCAACTGTCCTGATAGCAAATTAGCTCAATAAACTAAGTTTCACGTTAATAATGACCCTTCATCTAAGGATAGGGAATTTGAAGGATTATTTTAACTAAGGGAGGGAAAGGAAGAGGTGTGGTAAATCTCAAGAAGAGAGCATTTGTCACTCCCTTCAAAAAGCATTGGTAGGACTTTGAATTAGGAATTTGTATTTCTTTATATTATTCAGCTTAGCAGTTCTTTTTTTCTCTTAATTTTGAAATACTTTATAAAGAGATGTATTGGTGAACCACTTCAGGTGGTCTTTCTACAAGATACGGTTTTGTTAGTATAGTTTCCTGCTTTATTCCCTGTCTTCTCTTTGTTTTGGGATTGGCAAACACCTGTTTTTCCTTTGATTAATATTTTTGAAGTACCTTTCATAAAGAATTTAATTTAAACCGTCTATTTTGTGTCGCTTTTATAGTAACAGTTTAAATTAATATTTCTGGATTTGCTTGCTTCCAAATATTTTTAATTCATTTCTGTGTAAATGAAGCAGCTAATCCTGAGAGAGACATGGAGTCACTCCAGTGAAGGGATTATGAATTCTGTGCTTAGGGTGCTTCAGCCCTGAGAGCTGGAACGTGCTGATTGTGTGTTAATGCTCTGCTGGTGCGAAGATGGACCTGAGACAACGTGTCTGTGAAACCTGATTCCCAAGAGTGACTGTTTCTGACAAAAGTTGAACTAAAGCCATTTTTCAGTGACTTGCTTAGGCCTGGTGTGTGTTTAGGGCTTAGTCTACGATCTTATTTTTAGAAGTACCAATGAATAAGGCAGTTGAGTTTACAAGGGGTTTTTTTTTCGTAATGGGCTCTCGAAGAGAACAAGTTGGAAGGGGTTTTACTTGTTGCTTTTCCTGCTAGTATCTGCTTTTCACTTGTGGTTATTAAACTGTCACGTACATGAACATCTAGTGCAGAATTTTCTGAGTCATTACCTGCGAGGGGTTGTTTCAGAGGAGCTGCTGAGGTACGGCTTCAGTGACAAAAGTACAACTGCAAATGGTCCTGATGGCAGTCTGACTGAGCTCATCATGATCATTTGTCACCTTCCTTGCCTAATTCCTTAGACCTAACCTGACAGCCCATCAGCAGATACCTAGTGCTGTTCCATCTGGGAAAGCAGTAGCTGAGTTGGAAATGATGGAGATGAGTGCAGGCACTGTAAAGCAGCTCCAAATACGAGTATCAGCTAGGTAACCCTGAGCTCAGGGAGCTCTAAGTGGGATTATTTGATGGTTCAGTGCTCAAGGTGTGGTCTTTAGCAACTTGTAACAGTTTCTGTTGTAAAACAGTTTCACTTGGTTTTCATGGTAGCCGGCTGGCCCCTGCACCGTGGAGGCAAATGTTAACATTGTGCTGGTGCATTCCTGTTAAAAAGAAAAGTCCACTTGAACACGCTGAGCAGAGGAAGAGCTGTAAGGGTCATCCTGTTTTGTGAAGGCCAGACTAAGAGCTGGCTTGTCCAGCATGTGAAAATAAAAGCTGATAAGGGTTTCACAACTGCGATAATGAGGTGTGTGTATGAACTCCGAGAACGAAAAGATGTATGACAGAAGACTGAGTGGCAGTAAATTGGCTGTAAATAAATTCTGGCTTGAAATGAGAAGGTGGCTCGTGTTGCTTGCATCAGCTGGGCTCAGGACAGTCCTTCCAGGAGCAATGGGAGAGATGCTACTGATGCAGCTCCAGCAGAAATCTTACTGGTTTTGGAATAACTGTATTTAGTGCTGTGGTGTGTAAAATAGTCATAAGGAATGTGGTACACACAGGATGTGTCTTCTGTTATGCCTTTACATGCTTTTCCCATGGAGGAGAAGGATAACTAGTAAAGAAACAGCGATAAAGTTCTATTAAGAAATGCTACTTATGATAGGGAGGAATTACTGGGAGCTGCTATTTATGCCTCCTTTCTGATAATGTCATGAGGATAGCCAGTGTGTGTCATTCTCTTCTGGAAACTTACGGTTCATTTTGACTCTCTCTAGTGGCTGCCTTGTTTCGTTTTTCTGAAATGCCACATTGCTGGTAGGAAGAGAGCCATATACATACAGCCTGTGCTCACAATCTGGGAACTGGCACAGCAGTGTTGTATTGCTAAGCAACAGTTGGCATCATGCTGTCTACTTCCCTGTTCGTCCTTTTCGCCTGAAAAACCCAGATCAGCATCTAGCGCAAGGTTTAGGTAGTGAAAAGAACAGTAGGTTGATATCTTATTTTGTGTAAAGTTTATTGTTCATTCTTTAGTAAAATATTAAATAAAAATTCAGAGAAATACAGTCAGGGTGTGCTTTGTTCATCCCTAGGATGGCAAATCCGAACGATCTTGGAGCCTTGCAATAGGATATTTGTGTGAAGTGAGGCCAGTTTTCTATTCAGCCAGCAATGCCTGATCTCACAAATACAGCATGAAATAGCTAAATTACATACAAATGTGTGTCTTTATACTAGTGGACTGTAGGATCTGAATAGGTCTTAATTATTCTCTTTAGTGTGTATATGCATTGCAGGATTTAAAAGATGAAGATTTGTGCACTGGAGTGCAATATTGATAGCCCTGGATTTTAAATGCCTTTTTCTGATTAAGTGAAGACTTCCTTTGCTGCTTCTACAAAAATTAATTTTATACTTGCTTAGGATTAAGCACTTTAAAAAACAAACCAAGAATACCGATTGAAGATGCTACTAGTGATACTACTAGTTAAGCAATGGTGTGTAGCTACCTGTTTTGACTTTCGTCTAGTTTTGATGGTACTAAGTAAACTTTGTTGCCAAGCTTGTTAGATAAGTATTAGATATGCACTGAAAACTCATCCTCTTTTTTTCTTGACTTGTAAGATGTAGGTAATTTTTGCTCTATATTAAGGGATTTGTGGGTTTGGGTTTTTTTTTCAGTTGCAGTTTTATGGGGGAGCTAAGGTTTTTTGTTTTCTGCCTTTTCGGTTTTTTTTTTTTTGGGGGGGGGTGTTTGGTTTTTTTTTTTTGGTTTTGCTTTTACTGCTCTTGTGACTTCTCTGTTTTAGAAACTACAGCAAATCGTACAACATTGTTCCCAGTTTCAAGTTTTTATTATCTACATTCCCAACTATTTGGCAATGTAGGGGCATTTTTACAGTATATTTTGACCAGGTTCGGGAAAGAGGTATTTTGCCGCTTGCTTTGTTGAAAGTTTTTCTTTGTCTAGCAGATATACTCTACATTTACTTCTTGCTTTGCTGTGCTCCAGTAACCTTTGCATAAGTGCATATGCATGGATATTAATATAGCCTTCACTTAATGAGCAGTTAGACTGCCCGTATTGAGACCCCTTAATCTTTTAAAATTACTTCTGGTTATTCATTCTGCCGGTTGTTAAATCCTGTGTTTCTTTTCTAATGTGTCTGTCTGGTACTTCAGTTTGCAGAACAAAGGTGTTGTGCCATGGGTGGTTGTAAAAGCGAGTGTAAAACAAATATGTTTTGCAAGGAACTGATTGTGTGAACGTGTTCACAAGCTCCCCTGATGCGAAGCCCCCACCTGCACAGACGCCTTTTCTGACTGTAGGGATGAGCCAGAAGTCAAGTTTCTTTGCCAGTTGACTTTTCAGTGAAATTTAAGGCCTTGCTACCTGCAGGAGAGGCTGAATGCCCCAGCACCCTATAGTTCAAAAATATCCTTGAGCAGTTGGTTTTGGTCTTTAGTACTTGTTAGATGGTAAAGGTTGGAGCTAAAGGGAGCTTCAGATGGGAAATTTTCAAGTTACAAGTTTTTCAAGATTTTTGTGCCCTGACAGAAAGACGTATCAACTGGGACCATCAGCCTAGCAATATTCAGAAATATTTTTACATGCACTATTGTCCAGATTTTTGTAGACTTCGTCCAGACTTTTCCTTAAGTATCACTCAGAAAACGTGGAAATTTTAGGGTTTTTCCTATCACCTATTAAAGACTTTCTTGCTGTTGGAGGATGGTAAAGCTTTGGGGTCTTTTTCCCTGCAGAGGAAATTGTTTT
>VYZQ01020759.1:0-17075 GCA_013400655.1 Mystacornis crossleyi
AGATTTTAAAAAAGGAGGGAGGGAGAATAGTCAGACTTCACTTTAGTGCCTGAGTACAATTTCAAAGCTATGCTACATTGCTAGCTTATGCAAATTTGATTAATTAAGTGGCAATAATTTGAAATGCTGCAATTAAAGGTCACTTTCCTGCTTCTAATTGGAAAAATCCCTCCAGATTTGCATTTCCTCAGAGAAACTGAATGCCCAAATTAAAGGGTTTTGCTGCAATGTTAAAATACTTAACTTTAGGCTATAAGAAATAAATTGGATTTATTTTTTAACTAGTAAAATCCCTGAAGTTGTTATTACTGAGGCAGGGAGAAGTAGGTCATTCAGTTCCGTATTTATGACTTTTGTTTCCAGATTTTAGTTTAATCAGGGAGGTTATCCTCCACTGCCTGATTTTGAATTTCAGTCCTAAATTTCTTGGCTTGCATGTCTTGATGTTGACACAGATTAATACCATGAAGCAGAAAACCAGAAGACATTCTTCTGGATCGCATCAGCCGATTAGTAATAGCTGTTGTGAAATAACAGCTTCCAGCACACAGGGTCACTTGAGGTAAGTTTGTCTGAGTTGAGTTAGGGATATCAGAAGTAAAGAAAGAGAGGTAGAATGACATGACCCGTAGCTGGTTCTGGGGGAGCAAGGAGAGTGTAAGCCATCTAAGGGTGTTCCAAATTTGCTTCCTTCCTTTTAAGGGAAACAGGCTGCTGTGCTTTGCCTTTGCAGTTACAGGCTGGGTGCTACAGGTTTCCTGTTAACTGGTTTTGGTCTGTTCATAATGCACAAAATCACAAGCAGCATTTAACCCGAATTTTCAGTTTACCATTCCTGTAGCTCTTACCCTTTTGTCACTTAAGATATAAACATATCAGTAAGGTTTCAGGAGGTGTCTTAGGGTTACTTCTAACATAAAAATGCACTAAGTATCCAAAGCATATCATGCTGTCCTGACTAAAACTGCTGTGGTAGATGATCTGTCCAAAACTTTTGGCGCTTCAGTTCCCTTGAGGCACCTAAAGCCTGCATGGTGTGATAAGTTCAAGCTGGGGGTGGTCCAACTGCTGTCAGGGAGGGCTGTAAGATATCTTAAGTCCTATCCTTCCAGGAGATAAACACGGTTTCGTGTGTGCAAGAAACTGGGTGCTACTGCACCAAATGTCTTTAACAATGCTGAAATAATCACTGTAAGCAGAGGTTAGTAGAGCTGGAATACAGTACTTTATCCCGTGACACATCCTCTTTGTCATGTTGACAGCTACACGACAACTGTCCTTTCAATACTTGCACTTGAAGCAGTGAGGATGTAAGGAGATCAGCAAGTCTCTGCAGTACCAGGGCTTGGTTTCTTGGTCTTCAGCACACCAGTGGTGTGCAGGTCCCTGAGTCCCAGTTTGGGAGCACAGTATCCTGAAGAGGCTTAATGGCAAAGGGTTGTCATCTAAATACAACAGTGGGTGGGGAGGAGAGAGAAAGCAAAATATTGTGAAAGCTCTCAGTGTTGTGGGGATAGAAGTAGTGGAGGATGGGGAATAAACACCTGCTAGGCTTTCTGCCACTGGCTGGCTCGTGTACAAGCTCACTTAAACATTCATTCATGTGGACAAGATACTGCAGTAACTTCAGCTTTGAGCCTCTTGATTTAGGCTTCATCCAAGCATTCTTTTCTCAAGAAAAGAAATTTTAGTGCTGCTTGGAACTGCTGCTCTGTCAACAAGGTTCAGGTTAGACATGAAGACGGTGTTGCTGTTCTACGTCAGCATCATCCTTCCATTTCTTATTACTTCCTCACTTCAAATAGACCTTGGAGTCACTGGGAAGTAGCAGTACAAGGTGGTGGTAGCTTTTGTGGAGTTCACTGTTTCAGACTGAGTTAAACCACTGGCTGCACTAGAACAAATAATCATAGTTGTCATTTGTAGTCAAGTCAGAAATATGTCTTCTCGTCTTATTTGGCTGATAGTAATGCAAAACTTACTGTGGTTAACACATTTGTGATACACATAAACTTTGTATTTTATCTCGGAAGTGAAAAAGGCTGATACTGTCAGGTGTTTCCTCAAGGCAAAGCCACCAACTCAGCCCTCTTCTCACAGCACAGAACTGATTTGGAGTTCCCTTCCTTAAAATCTAATTAATGGTTCTCACCTTGGAGCATCCAACAGTTGCTTTCATACCCTTGTCTTTTAGGAAGGGTTGCAAGGTACAACAAAAAGTAAACATTATTGTGTAGAGAAATAAAATACAGATTTACATCAACATGGCTTGGACAGAGAGGTGTTACAATTTCTAAATCTGTTCTTAGAAAGAGTGAATGATCATGCAAAGGTCTGGACGATATACTTAATTTTACAAGGTATTTGGAAAGTTCTTTCTCAAGAAGCCTTGGCTCATGCTGTCTTAATCACTGTCAGAAGTTGAATCTATGAGGATTAATAACTGACCATTTATTCTCTGCTTTTTTTTCCTCTCTTTTCACCAGTTTTCACAATGGAGAGACGTTACTGGCACTGTCATCCAGAGATTTCTAGGGCTAGATCTGGAGAAGAGAGTCATAGCAAAGTGAAAAATAGGGGGGATATTTAGTTAATTTTGGAACCCAAGGTTGGTTTTGAAATGGGGCATTGTACTTAGTGAAAAGCATCTCCGGTGCACGTGAACCTACAAGTGCAAAGGCCTTTAAAGTAGCTGCTTGTCTGTAAGAAAGAGCTCGGAATCATCCTGGTTAGTGTTCAGAAGACAGCAGGAGTGATTCAAAAGACAATGCTGAGAACTGAAGCCAAACTCACAAACCATCTGTTGCACTATAAATCCAGTGCAGGAGCTGCTCGTTGGTGCTGTCCAGAGCAGCGATGTGTGGGCGGCTTTGCCGGGCCTCCGAAAGGACGTGAGGTGGAGCCTTGGCAGCCTGCCAGCTCCAGGGGCGATATCACAGGAGGCTCTTTTTTCATCTTGCATTATCCTCTCATCTGTAGTCAGTAATTTTTCAGTATGCTAATATCAGGTGAATATTTGAACTGGATCGAACAAAGGAGGAGTGGAAATAATGGAGAGAGATGGTGATCAGAATTTAACTCTGCTTGAAGAGCTAGACGTTCTGCACACTGACTTTCTTCACCCAGCCATTCTTTATTTTCTTAAACATACTTAATAAAGGATATTTGTCAATCTAACTTTGCTTCTGTTCCAAGACTAGGGCACCTCTGCTATGACTGAGTTCAATATTCTCAAAGCAACTCAATTGTTTCATCCAGGTATCTATTATTTTTCTTAACCAAGAGTGAGTTCACAAAGTAAAAACTATCCCTGCTAAATTAATCCATAGTCAAGACAAAGTGATTTCTGAGAAGCACTTACAGTAAAATAAGCCATGCATGTTTTTGAAGTTAGGAGCTGTTTTCTTTTTCTTTTAAGAAGAATTTTAAGAGAAATAAAAAGTGACAGCTTACATTCAGTTTTTGTGTAGGGTAACACTTGAAAATGTGATTATTTCTATATACACTATGTGTCCTGAGACATTTGATCAATGAAATAAAATTATCAAATCCATCCCTATTAAAAATCTTAAAGAAAACCATCTGCTCTCTTCTTATGGGATAAGAAAAAAATTTAAATACTAAATGATTACATACAATCTGAAAAAGGGAATTACAACCTGAAGTAAATGTACAGCTATCTTGAAGGCACCTTTTATTCAGGAAAGGATGAGTAATTAAACACATGCCACAGCTATAGAAAGAAACTTGGTTTATGGCATGAAATTTTCTATAACAATTGCAGTACTGAAATGCACCTGTCTTTTGCTAGAACTCCCAGCCTCGTCTGCCCAGCAGTGCTTTCAGCGTTTACACTGTAGTGAAGAGAAAGCACTTCTCCATGGTTTGCCGGGCCCCGCTTCTCCCTGTACGTTGGTCATCCTGTGCAGAAAATTGTTTCTGTGCTATTACAGCAGTGAGTTTGTTTTGCATGGTAGGTTTTAAAACAGCAAACAGAAGTTGCCCTCAGTAGGAAGCAGAGCTTTTCTGGTGCCCTCCACTGTGCGGGAGGTAGCCAGCTCCTAGACATTGGATCAGACAGATGCCGTGGGGTTGGATGCGGCTGCGGAGCTCCAGCCACCTGCTCCTACCCAGGTCCCTCGGTACTCAGACCTTGACAGACCAAGTGCCAGCTGGGTTAACTGAAGAGTGGGATTTGAACTGTAAGTATCCATGGTCAGCGATGTGGTTTAACCCCAGCCAGCAACTAAGGCCACGCAGCCACCTGCTCAGTCGTCACCAGTGGGATGGGGGAGGGAATCGCAAGGACAAAAGGGAGCAAACTTGTGGGCTGAGATAAAGGCAGTTTAATAGGGAAAGCAAAAGCTGTGCACACAAGCAAAGCAGAAAGAGGAATTCATTCACTATTTCCCATGGGCAGGCAGGAGAGCAGGGCCCCATCCTACATAACAGTGACTTGGGAAGACAAACACCATCACTCCAAACGTCTTCTGCTTCCTTCTTCTCCCCCCAGCTTTACATGCTGAGCATGAGGCCATGTCGTCTGGGATACTCCGGTGGCCAGCTGGGGTCAGCTGTCCTGGCTGTGTCCCCTCCCAACTCCTTGTTCACCCCCAGTCTCCTCACTTGTGGGTGAGAAGAAAAGTCCTTGACTCTATGCAAGCACTGCTCAGCAATAAGGAAAATATCCCTGTGTTATCGACGCTGTCTGCAGCGCAAATCCAAAACACAGCCCCACACGAGCTGCTCTGAAAAAAATTTACTACCCCAGCCAAAACCAGCTCAGTCGGGCTTTTCAGCCAACAGCAGGAATTTGGGGTTAGACCGCAGAGAAGCAGTGGTGTTGAGCAGCTTCAAGTGGTGAAAGAGAGGGAACTCCAAGATATATAGTGCACTTTCATCTAATGGATCACGGGAGAAAGTCTCTTCAAGCACAGGAAACAACCACACTGGTAAGATTCTACTGGAAAAATAAACAGGGTAAGATGATGTACCCTGGACATTGGTATTTAGAAAGGGAAGAGAAGGGAATGCCAAAAAATTTCCACAGATCTCCCTTCACTAGGAAGGAATTAACTATTACAAAACTGTGGTCAAATGTAAAAAGAACTACCCTCAGGTTACTATAATCCATCCATAGCTGCATGCTTCAGTGCAGATGCTATACTTGTGTAGGGCAGAGGCAGCAGTAAGTTTAAAAAAAAATCCATAAAGCCTCTAAAAATGAAGGTGGTCCATACTGGGCCTTTAGCCAACAAAATCTGCAAAGATGGATGTGCATTTTTTTCTTGTGGAATTTCACACTTTATTTGGAGAATAATACTGTGCTTGTATAAAAGCACTTGGGTTACAAAAATCAACCTGATTTTACCTTTTGGCAATTATTCCAAAGCTTGACTGTCAAGTCAGGATGTAAAGGATTTCAAAGTATTCAAACTTCACTCTGTATTAATTTTACTTATGATATTACAGGTATTCAAATTACTGCGTACAGTTAGATACTTCTAATACTACAGCTGCTTTAGATTAAGGAGTAACTATCACCTTCCCTAGATGCTTTTTACCTTCACTAGTTTAAAACTGCTCAAGATTGGAATGAACTTTTCATGAGTAGAGCAGTGATGAAGCCCTGCAGGCATTTAGAAATAAGTCCCAGGAATTATTCTGTAGGGCCCTAGACTACTTGTGCATTCCCCAGATCAAAGCATCGTTAGAAGATGAAAAGGTTTTATTAATGTCTAGCTCGAAATTATTCTAGCTATTCTGTAACAGATCACAAGAGACTTCTCCCACTTATCCCTAGACCTTTTCTTTCATGCTATAGTAAAGCTTTTTAATACAATGTTTATTAAAGGCATGGCCTAACTTCTGAAGGACAGGATTTTTGCCATGAGGACTGGGGCATCACTCCCTGCTCAGCAGCCAGTAAAGGAGTTTTACCCTCTGCATACTGAGGAGTGCTCCAAGGTCAACCCTCAGGAGCTCAGTGTCTCCGAACTGGAATCCTTCCTGGCAGGAATCTGTGAAGCTGTAGGTACAGGCATGACCAGACACACTCTGACAGCTCCAAGCAACCTGAAACTCAGTTTAGAAATTATCCAAGTTTGTGCAGTCTTGAAATGCTGACTAGCTGGTTCCTTCAGGGAAGCATTACCAATTTACAAGCAACATGTTAACCTATGGTAAAGAGCTAAAAGCAGGAGGGCCATTTTCTAGGGCAGAACTATCAAGGCAGCTGCACATAACCTATATTACTTGTCAAGATTTTAATTCCTTTCCCGTTAAGGAACTAAGTTTTAGAAATACCGGCTAGTTGTTGCTATTATTATCATTAATATTATTATTATCATCCACTCTGAATGTAACTGCTTTAATAGTAAGTTCTTAGAAGAGTCAATTAGCAAATATTTTAACAAGAATTTACAGAGAACCAATAGGAAGATATGGTTTCCAATTTACAATTTAAGGATGCAAAATGAAATCTATGCTAATGCAACTCTTCATTTGCTGCAGCAACTGGAGGCTGGGTCCTGCTTTCTAGCAGTTTCCACAGCTTAGACATTAAAAACCTTGTGAACAGCTGAAACCAATTTTCAGGTAATCAAAAGCACCTCTTTTCATGCGAGAAATTGATGTTATATAAATGACTGAAATATTTATCTGGTTATCTGATTTGGGGGCATCAAGGCAGAACTGGGACTTGGAAGTTGATCAATATGCAAGGATGAACAAACCAAAGTGCTTTATTGAAACAAAAATTGTAAAATGGAGAAATGAATTAGAAATAAACAATCTTGAAAGCTGAGTATTTGGGGGAGGGGAGTGTTGTTGCTGTTGACGAAAAAAATAATCCTATAGTTATGTGCTTGTGACAAGAACAAGTCAGTACAGAGCAATGGTATCAGCCTGTTTTCTGCATCAAGTAAGAGAAGTAACAGGCTTAAACTGAATCAAGAATGATTCAAACATGATTGAGGGCAGCTTTTAACAGTGGGCATACAGACAATGGAGTAAAGGACTGCTGGACGAAGTCTTCATCCTTAATGATTTTAAAACCATCTTGGAACAGGTGACAAATGTCCCATCCTCTCATCTCTAAGTCCATTTGAGAGAGTTAAGTATCACTAATTTTCTTAAACTGGTTTTATTTAAAAAGGGAAAAAATAAGAGAGGGAGTGAATACGCACAACAATTCACTCAAATGACCCCTGCTCAAGCAGCAGCTGAAATGGCTCTGAAAAGCCAAGGAAAAGTTTTCAAATCTTCTGTCAGAGAGGACTCTGCTGCACTTGGATTGATCTCCTCTAGCCCTTTCCCATTATTTTAACAAGTGCTGCACTTCAGGTCCCATCCAGAGCACACCTGAAACTAGTTTCATGCCTGTGCATAAATACACAAGGGCTGGTCTTTCCACAGCTGTGTGGCAAAGAGTTACAGACAGCTCAGCCACAGCGAGGGCAGTGCTAGGGCTGGGTGGTCCCACATCCTGCACTTGCTGGCACAGCTGGGATTTCTACCCATGGCAAGTGAACAACCACACAGCCTTTGCTTACACAAACACACCCCCCCTTTCCTCTCGCTTCAGCTCATCTCAAGCAAAACAGGGCAAAAACTGCTGGGTTAATGGTGTGTGGTTTGTGCTCCTCGTGATTTATTGTACAGCTCCAATATATTTTATTCAAATACTGGCAGAGGTGCAATTACCAGATTTCCTCATAGGAAATGTTATGAGACACTAACCTATTGCAGAGCACTCCAGAACAAACTATTTAAAAACATTTCCATGAAAGTCAGCATGGCCTTCTTTTCACAGAGCACAAGCAAAACGTACAAAGCATTTTTAAACTAGGGCTCTGGTCTTTTTGTACATTAAAGCTGACTTTTCAGGACACTTCAGCACTCTCTGCAGTACTTCCTATGGATCACAGGGCTTCTGGACCACCAGCTTCATATCTTGTCATAACATGGCAGTCTACCATATCAGTTCCTTTCTAAGTTATATGAGTTGTCTTTTAAAATGAGTTGTCTCTTCTTTTCCATCCCTTCCTGCCATGCTGTTATCATGGTTAAAAAAACTCTGCTTTCTTCCAGCTTCCAGGCTGAAATGATTCATTGCTGATGTACAAAAGTCTGTTCTTATGCCAGTATTGTTCATAGCCTGATTACCTCTCTCCCACTCTGCTGTTCACACTGCTGTGCACCACTGTCCTCTTTCAACCTTGACTTTGACACTAAATAAACCACACAGCTTGGTCCTCTCCAAGAAGTTATTTCACTTGACATTTCTCTGTATCTATTAAAAATATTAATTCATCCCCTTGGGGCTAGGGTACCTTTGACAAAGAGCATGTTACTGCCGCCATACATTTGCCCTTTTCACAACTAGCTCACTCAGGGGTTCAGAGTCACCCCTTGAACCACCAATGCCCCCTGACCAGGCACACGTGAACACTGACTGCCGCCACAGCAGTTCTGCAAAGCCAGCTCCAGCATACCAAAGTTATCATTCAGCTTCTGCTTGATACAGACTTGGCCTCTTCAGAAAATCTAACTTATTTGTCTAACATCTCACAGACACTGTGGTACCAGGGACTGAGTCCAGTTCCTCTGAGAGCTCTTAAATACCTCAGCCATGAGATACTGCCTCCATCCTTTTTACCTCCTTCAGTCTCCTACCAGATTCCCACACACTTTCTAACCTCTGTCACAGACCAAGCGGTGCTCATGGTGCCAGACCTGTTGCACGACCCACTCCTGCACCGGGTGTGTCCAACCTTGAGTGTTGATCAAGTGCTGCAGTGGAGAAAAAACAACCACTTGTGGCACATGACTGATAAGGAGCATGAAAGGGAAGGCAGCAGACACTGAGTCTGACTCCTTCAGTGCTTGACTTTGCAGCACAGACACCGAACACCTCTGTAACAGTGTGCACGGACAAGAGGTTTCCTGGCATTTTTGAAAAAGCTTATACTGAAAACAATAGATGTCAGTGATATGCACGTGAGTCAGTGCTAGAAGTGGGACTTTTAAATCCAGTGCACAGACATCTGTCACTTGATCCAAGGACACGCACAAGGACCTCCTCCAGACTCCTCTGTTCTGGTGGCTGGTAGCAATGCCCACTGCAGGAGTGACTGCAAAGGCACTCCCAAATGGAGCTCAGGCAAAGGCAGCTGGGTGAGACAGCTCTCACATCAACCCTTGTACTCACAAACTGACAGTAGCAGAAGGCAGGCAGACTTTATTTTTACACATTTGAGCTTTAAAACTTTTATTTTGCATATTCTTCCCATGCATCCCACCCCAGTGCTGCTAGGAAACATGGGGGGCCGTTAATAAATTCCTTATGCAGAGGGAAAGAGAGGAGTCTGGTTTGCAGGAGAAATGTGTTTATGTGGGCTGAGAAAGGTATAGGGGAAGGCAAGTCACAATTGCCCTGTGGACCAGCTCTCCACCCAGGGGCTGGTCCCCTGCCAGTTGTCTGCAGAGCCATTTGAACGGAGCCACGGCAAGAGCTGATGGTGAAGCACTGCCAGTTTCCCCCTGCAATTCAGATTCAGACTCACTCTATTTTCCATCTCCCCTCCCTTCCCCCCCACCCCAAGCTTTCCTCCTCTATCTCCTTCAAACAATACACTTGGGGCAATTCCCAGTTCTTGGTCCCTGCTTCTCCCAGCTTGCTTTCTCCGTGTTCCTTCCTTCCTTCACACGTACTCCTAGCCAACTTTTCCAGTTAAAGCAGTCACCACTTCCTGTCTCTCCTCATCAAATCGCAGTCCTTTATTCCTCTCACACCCAAGTCCTTTGCCCAGCAAATCCCACTATCCTCAACTAAAAGTGAATTCCCTTCCCCATTCCCTCACGTTTACCCCATCTGTCATCAACGCCTTCTCCCTCTCACCTATAGTCCTTTCCATTATTAAGCACTGGAAAGCTGAACACTGGATTTGGGGGTCTTCCTTAGGAACAATTGTAACAGGGAAAGAGGGGATAGGGAAGAAGGCATCAGTGGGAACCAGGAATGGGAGACTCCTCCTCCTCAGCCCAGTAATGCAGCCCCTGCCATAGTTACATGGTTTTGATTCCCACTGTATGTCTTGTACCACATTGAATTTTCTATGGGAAAGAAAGAGTTTGCACAGTCTCACTGGAGATAAAACCAATGCAGATTTTATTTGGTATAAAATAAAGATACACACACATACCAAAACCACTTTTACTGAATACGTGCCATCCATTTTATACAAACATTAATATATTTGGCCAAATCAAAATAGAGAGCAGAGGTAAAAATAAAAACACAGGGGACATCCTCTACACAGAGGTAATTTCCCCTACCCAAACTGGAGTTCCTGTCCCAAAAGACTGAAGTGATAAACGATTTCAAAGAAATATCTTTGAGAATATTTGAACACAGGCAAAAGACCACACATTCTAAGACCAAAAGAATACGCACTGTTTTGACTGAAATTCCCTCAAGAGACTTAAACCTTACACCCATGATGAAAAGCTTCAGCCTATATACAATGGAAATTTGGCAAAATCGGACATTTAGAAACAGGGCAACAAGTTTGGAAGCTCCAGGGAAAGACTGGATTCCCACTTAACAGCAACAAGAAATGGCACTGCAGGTGCCCTAGGTTAGCAGCAGAGCTTAACATCTCAGTGCTGGAAGCAAGAATTTCACAGTACTCAATGTCCAGACTGCAAGTTCTAAAATGTTAATCAGCTTCCAGCCTGTTGCTCAGAGCTGAGACTGCCAGATATGTGTCTCACCAGCAAACAACAGGCCCCTTCATCATTGAAACCCACCACCCCAATGTGTTTGGATCTCACATTCATCTTTAAACCACAGCCAAGAGAAGGACAGCCTGGACTTGGCCACACACACACACACACACACACACACACACACTGCCAGTGGGGTGTTGAGAACTGCTAGTGCAAGGTTTGACAAACTGTATTTCTCCCATGTCATTCTCCACAGTGGTAGGTGCCACGTCAAGTTAAACAGGAAAGACAAAACAATATCCAAGGTAGTCACCAGTGCTGCACGGATTGCATGGTGACTGAGAAATGACATGCACCATCAGAGAGTCTCAGTGACAGCTTTCTGTGTTCAAGAAAGGAACAGAACATGCTGTCGGGCTTGTTGGCTCTCAGGGTTTCAGTTATTTAATTCCGTTGCCATAACAAACCCAGAAACTCGGCAGGTTCTTTTTTTCACTGAGCTTTACTGAAAGTGGTGATACTGAGAACTTAATGCAGAAACTCAGGACTTTTCTTGATGCCCAGACTGATGGGGGGGGAGGGGGATAAAATGACTCATGCAATACTGAAGTTGTTAAAGAAGTAACTCTACAACCATTCTAACACTTCTGTTAGATGCTGCAACTGGCACTAAACTGGTTCTATTGTACCTGCAGTATGCAAGTATATGCTGTGGATATCTACAAGAACTCCATCAGTAACATCCTAAGGAGTAAAAATAAGGCGGGAGCCAAGTATTTCTTGGCCCTGGACTTTCATCATTTCCCACAAGTATGTCACTACAGTTTGCCTCCCTGAAAGAAACAATTTAAATACAGATATGATGTTGTAAAAGAGCAATTAACAATTACAGCGTGGAAATATTCCAGCCTTTTATGAATAATTACAGTACTCAAGTTTCTACCTCCCTTAAGTTGGATGTGTGACAACCAAAAGGTAAGTAAAAACAGACGACAGAAATGTCTTGTGAGCATCTGTCAGTTTTGTACCCACTTCCCACTATGACTTTTTAATAAATTAAACTTGTTAATTCATTGTATGTAGCACAAGTAGGTAATTTTCACCAATCTCAGTCTGAATTACTAAAACTCTACGGATCAGCCCTGCACTCTGGTTCTAAGCCTTCCAAGTACAGGTTGGCTGTAAGAATGTGTTTACTGTTTCCCTTGCTTATCACGCCATGCCCTGCTCTAAAAGAGCAGTTTCTACATCATCCAGTAGAACTGTGACTTCACTTCAAAATGCTCAAGCCATGAATGTCCAGCTGCTCTCAAAATGCGGTCTAACTATGGGTATCCTGCTTTCAGCAAGTTCTGGTTGCTTCCCAAGATCTCTGCCACTGAAACTCCATGCTGGTTGTCCTAATCAGGCCTGTTTCTGTCTTTTCAGGCAAATACCGACACTGACACTTGACAGTACATTTGCTTTTTCTTCAAGGCAAGTTTCAAGAGTTTCAAGACCAAGTACATGCTGTAAGCACCCTGAATGATGCTGTCCAATGCCATCAAAACACCCTGAAGAGAAAAATGGGATGCATTTGTTGGTGAGCCTTAAGGTTTCCCCCTTGGGCAGGAGATTTTTAGAAAACCTTTTAGTGACTGAAGCACACATGTCACACCATCAGTAATTAAGTAATGGCCATCCAGCCTTACATGCTCTTGCACATACTGTTCTAAGATGTCACTCTGGGCTAATTCCTCCTTTCTCAGCTTTGGATATTCCCTATGGATTTTTTAGAAGAGTTTTCTCATGAACTCAGGTGCACTGAATACAAACCACAAATTGCACTTGCTATATTTTATACATTTTGGTCAATGGAGCCCTTTTCACATTATACAAAAATTAAAACATTAAAACAATCACTTATGGGGAGCAGTCAGGCTAATGAACAATTTTTGTTGTCAGAAATAATTATTGATACAGAAAATGCATCTATCATAGAATATCCTTAGTTGGAAGAGACTCAAAAGAATCATTAAAGTCCAACTCCTGGCCCTGCACAGGACAGCCCCAAGAATCACATAATGTGCCCGGTGCATTGTCCAAAAACTTCTTCAGCTCTATCAGGCTTGGTGCTGTGACCACTTCCCTGGGGAGCCTGTTCCAGTGCCCAACCACCCTCCGGGTGAAGAACATTTTCCTAATATCCAGCCTAAACCTCCCCTGACACAGCTTCAGGCCATGCCCTGGGCCCTGTCACTGGTTACCTCAGAGAAGAGATCAGTGCCTGCCCCTCCACTCCACCTCATCAGGAAGCTGTGGACTGCAATGAGGTCTCCCCTGAATCTCCTCCAGGCTGAACAGACCAAGTGCCCTCAGATGCTCCTCAGACGGCTTCCCCTCAAGGCCTTTCAGCACTTTGCAGCTCAAACATCGAAACAGTTTCAAAAAATACTAAATAATTTCCGATAAGTGGATTTCCTCCCAGCTATAAGAATCAAGCTAGATGTCAACACTTCTTTCCTCATCATGATGAACCACTTAAGTGAAATCAAGTGTGGATTTTGAAAAACGTACGAAAGATATTTACCACTTGAAAGAGCATGATGAGATTCCCTGTCAAGGTGAGGAGAATGCTTAACAGTTGCATCACACAATTCTGTGACCACAACTTCCTAAGAACAAATCAACAGAAAGTACTGGATTTTAATCTCCCATCCGATTTAAGAAAATAAGTACCGTATCATCTTTTGGTATGCACAAAAATCTTATTTTCTTTCCAAACCTGTCAGTACAAGCCAGGATGGGTGTAGCCCCAGAAAAGCCTTCCAAAATAGGTTATCTGACACAGGTTATCAAGGCAATAGTACAGGTATTGTCTATCTATACAAATACCATTATTAAATGCCACTGGAACACCCAGAGACAAATTGTGGTGTCACAGGCACTGTAAGAGAATGCAGAAACATGCCTTAGATAATACACAAGGTTGTTCCAGCACAAAACAAGACCCTGTAATTCTTACTTCAAGCAGAAGCCCAAGGATGGAAAACTGTATGAAGCATGCTACTAGGAAATGGATAGATTTGTTCCAAAACATTTTTATGATTACGTTTTCCCGTCAGATAATGAAAGAAACCTGCTTCTTCTGCCAGCATACTCTCAGATGGGAAGATCAAGGGGAAAAAAAGAGATAAAATAAATGAAGGTTCATCCTAACTTACTGACATACTGTACAGCATAACACTCAGAGCACAAAAATGTACAGTGCAATTCAAACGCCTCCTCCATGATAACATAACATCTTTGAACTGCCTTTATTTTCAGCACTTTATATAAATACCGCTTTCTTCCTGATCCTGGATTATCCTCAATTTGAAACTCATATACTGGGTTTGTATTTGAGGACTGCATGTAAACATCCCCATAATCCTGTACACTCTTGTGAGGCCATTTAAAGACTACCAGACTGTAATGGATTCAAAAGCAGTCTCCATGAAGTTATGAAACTGCATCCCTAAATTACAACTGAACCTTCTATCCCCACATCAAGAAATTAAAAAACAAAAGTACTCGCAGATACACCCCCCCCCACCCCCCCTTCTCACACAAGTTGCAGGATATCTACAGGAACATGTCATTTTACAATCTAAAATAACACTTCAGGGTGGTTTTTTTGTTTGTTTCATTTGTTTGGTTTTTTTAATAAAGGGGGTTTTTTGGGAACTTCATTATTAATTTGTCTTAGCCTCTTAGGAAACATTTGCTTTTGTACAGGAGTTGCCAGCTGAGAGGATGTTGTTGTTTGGAAGGGATATGATCAGGAGGATCCAGTGCACGGCACAATGTGTCAAGGCCGGAAGTGAGGGAAGAAAAGTGATTCTCTCATTTGACAGAGAAAACAAACCAGAAATATCGAGCATTTGCCTTCCAGTTTGATTCACCCTTACACGTGTTCCAAAGAAATATATTAGTCACCTGTATCTCACATCAGTATCAGGAAACTGTATCAATATATGTGTATTAAAAAAAAAAATCCTACTTTCAAAACAATTACAGATTTGTTTAGAAAAGCAAAGATTTCTGCCACAAACATCTTCAAAACACATAAGCAGGCGAATGCTTACCCTCTCTGCATGACTGTTTATCCTGCAGCTCTGAACGACGGACAAAGTTGGACATGGTTCCCCTTCCCTTAGCCCCTCCCTACAGCACCAGCAACCAACAGGGGCAGAGACCACCCCTGCAGAGCAGGTTTGGAGCAGGAGAGCTGAGTCCTGCCCTGCAGCAGGCACCCTCCTGGCTGTCCGCTGACCTCTGCAGAGACTTCACAGAAGCCTCTTGGGTTTCAGTAGCAGTAGGACAGAGGCCAGCGTGCTTCAGACCTCCAGAAGGGCAGTGCTCTCAGAGGAGCACCTTCCAGGCCCTCTAGTTCCTTCCTGAGAGTCTTCACCTGGGGGGTTTTAAATTTTCATGCAGTTTGTTTGTAGCATACCTGTGCTTTGTACACAAATCGTAGTTTCACGCTGAAAGGGCTCCAAGAGTGATGCCGTACTCGGAAGACACCTCTTACCAAACCCCTCTCGTAAATAAAACATCCCCTCTGCCCTCTCCACGCAGCCCAGAAGGAACAGAGCCACACTGAAGCCACAGCGGGCCGGGGGGCCTGGACCCTGCCGCGCTGCCTGTACCCGAGGCGAGGAGGGCGTCCCTCAGCCGGGGCTGCCCCCGAGGGAGCGCCCGGCCCCCGAGGTGGGCGCCTACCATGCCAGCGGGGACCCCCGTGCTCAGCTCTGCCCGACGGTGCCCGTCCGTCCGTCCGTCCGTCTGCCCTCGGGCCCGTCCGGGACGCGAGGCTCGGGCTCTACCGGGCATCGCCGGCGCTGAGGGGGTAGGCGAGGATGCTCATGGCCTCTCCGCACGCCGCCTCCACCTGCCGCACCTGCTGGCGGCTCAGGCGCTCCCGCCAGGCGTGGACGGCCTCCCGCGCGTCGCGGGCGGAGATGAGGAAGGGCCGGTCGGAGGAGTAGGCGGCGCCGCGGGTCATGTTGAGCACGAAGCCCTCCAGGGCGGGCGGCACCGTCAGCCCGGCGAAGCGCAGCAGGCGGCGCAGCTCGGCGCGGGGCTCCCGCACCAGGTCCTCGTAGCGCAGCTGCGTGTAGCGGCGGCGGAGCCAGCCCGGGGCGCGCCGGGCCAGCAGGAGATCTCGGAGCCAAGCCTGGCAGATCACCTCCAGCGCGCCGCCGAGGAAGAACTCGGCGCGGTGCTGCGGCTGCGGCGCCCGCCCGCCGCCCAGCAGCCCGGGCGGCAGCAGGAGATGCTGCTGCTGGTGGCGGGCCGGGCCCCGCGGCTCGGCGCGGTGGCGGCTGCGCAGCACCTGGACGCTCTCCCGCAGCAGCGCCTGCCGCGCTTTCAGGCGGGAGTTGTGGACGGCGCGGGGGTCGCGAAAGAGCTGCACCACCCGCAGGTTGAGGCCGGGCTCCCGCAGCAGCGGCAGCAGCGCGCCCAGCTCCAGCAGCCGCACGTCCTTGATGACCACCACCGGGTACTTGCGGCACTCGGCCTCCAGCTCCCGCAGCGCCCGCGGCGGACACGTCTCCTCGCAGGCGGCGCCGTCGACGAGCCCGATCTCCCCGCGGGGCCGCGGGGCGGCGGGGCAGAGCGGCGGCGAGCAGATCACCTTGTTGGTCCGCCAGCCGAAGATGCTGGCCGTGGTGAGGTTGTCGGCGGCGGGCGGGGCGGGGGCCAGCGGGTCGCGGGGACCGGACGGGGCGGCGTAGAGGCGCAGGACGGAGAAGTCGCATCGAAAGAGGGCGCGCAGCATGTCGCGGAGGGCTCCCTGCAGGCTCAGCGCGTCCCCCGGATAGAGCGCCTGCCAAAGGTGCCACATGGGCTCGTACAGGTAGAAGACGTCGGGGTGCTGGTTGAAGAGCTCCCCGAGGAAAGAGGAGCCCGTTCGCCAGGTAGCGTGCAGGTAGATGTGCCGCTTCCCCGCCGTCCCCGCGCTGCCGTTGCCCGCCGCCCCGGCCGTGCCCGCTTCATCCTCCTCTTCCTCGTCCAGCGGCGGCCGCTGCTCCCAACCCCACTCACTCAGCGCCTCCTCCAGGCTTGGGCAGCGCCGCAGCAGCGGCTCCTCGTCCGCTCGCCCGCGCCTGGCCCCGTAGTCCAGCGCGTAGGGCACCAGCAGGAGCAGCAGCAGCGTGTACAGCACCAGCACAGCGGCGAAGCGGCGATGTTCGCCTCGCCACCGTCGCCGGCCCTTCATCGCGGGGGCCGGCTCGGACCCCCGCTCCGCCGACCCTCTGTCTGTCGGAGGGCGGCTCTTTGCGGAGAAGCAAAGTTAGCGGCGGCGGCGGCGGCGGCGG
>VYZQ01020762.1:0-35545 GCA_013400655.1 Mystacornis crossleyi
TGAGTTCTCTGCACACCTTCTCACCTGCACTTGTGGCAGCAAAAGGATTTATGGGGAATTACGCATAAAGCAGCTGGGAGAGCTTTTCAGATCCTTTCCTGTTTCTTGAGCCCAGCCTGTTGCAGTTGCTGCTGCTATTATCAGCCTCTCTTGAGCAGAGCTTGCAACCTCAGGGAACGCTGTGCAGCCAGCTCACATGCTGTGGCTTTATTGTCAGATATCAGTAGCTGATAGGGAGAACACAGAACCCTAAATCTGCCAGAGCAGGCGGCAATGACTGAAGGTCCTTTCTATACTGCCCGGTCTTTTCCACAGAGCCACAAACTGCTGGATTTCCTCTGTAAATAAGAGTGCAACATGTCAGCAGTTTTAAGCTGGACATAGTATTTTAAGGGACAACCAATATTCTGCAACTGAAAAATTTTACTGACACACTAAACTGACCTACCTGAGCTAACGTATTTCTGTTCTCACACTTATGCCAATGCCTCTAAGTCACAGAGGCACACACGAGCTGATTAAATGGCTGCCCAGATCTGTCTATGCATAAATACAGGCATTTATGTAGCAGACAGACAACAGCATTTTTGCAAACGCTCTTAGAGAAGTCTGCTAAAAATCAAGTGGAAGGCATTTATTTTAATTTTTCCAAAACACACGCTAAGCTGCTGCTCAGCCAGGATTCTGTGCTGTCCTTAGGAAAGAAAGCAGTGCTGCCAATCCTGACAGGGGTACAAAGGGTATCTGGGAGAGGGTGCTTTAGGATAAGCCTGTCCAAGCAGCCAGGTACCTTGGAGCTACCCAGCTGCCCCGTGCTCCCACAGCAAGCCTGGGAAACCTGCTCCCCTTCCCAGCCATTTCAGCTGTGCTGGTACAGCTGTTTGTGTGGCTGAACAGGGAACCAGAGCAGCAAACTGACAGGGGCCTGGGGCAGCTACTTTGTACAGGGCAGAAGTTGCTTAAAGAGAAACATCTGTGGGACCATGGCCTTCAGAAATAGCTGCAGAAAAGGAAGAGGATAAAAGATGGTGTAGGAAGTGACACAGTACAGTTCCTCAAAGACTTCTGAGTTCTGGAAATGTATCTACAGTTCTGAAGTCAGCAAATGCTTTTAAAGACCAACTTGGTCATGTTCAAGGGCTAAAAGAACAGCTCAGTTAATGTGTGACCTTGAAAAACAACAAAAGTAAACTCTTGACTGTTACGACTACATGAGGGTGTCTTTGCTGACCCAAACCAAACATCTGAGCAATGGCACTGGACAGGGCCAGCATCCAGCAGGAAAGGCACCTAAAATATTCAGCAAAAATCAGATGGACAGAGAACTCACGCTGCAGCCATGTTGATGTATTTTCCAATCCCCTGCCTGTAAGTTTTAGGAGTCTGAACCTCCTTCTTTGGTGGGACTACCTCAGCCTTTATTTTGGCTGCTTCTTCTTCCTCCTGGAACTTCTCTCTTTCCGCAGCGACCTGTGGGAAGCAAAGGGTGCAATCTGTTGCAAGAGATAGTGCAGAATAAGGAGAAAATGTCTCCAATTCTTTGAAGCTTTAAAGCACTCTAAACCCGCAATCAGCACTGCTGAGATTGCAGGGCAGGCTTTATGACACAGCCCTCAAGGGCCACTACAAACAGGCTGTCTGCAGCCATTACAGCAAGACTCCTTTCTTCTCACCTGCAGCTACCCACAGCTACTGGGAGCATTAGAAAGGAAACCATCAGAAGCCTGATGGACTGGGAGCTGTGCCACACTCAGTTACAAGAGTAACCCTCCACTGAAAGAGCGACCGGGATCCTGGCAAAAAGGCAATGTTGAATGGCAGCTGCTTAATCTTAGCTGGCAACCAGATGGGCCAGGGGGCTGCCCATGTGCAAAGAACAGGCCTTAAGTTCCGAAGCTCTCCACAGAAAAGCTTTGGCCTTTCAAAAAAAGCCTCAACCAACCAACCAAGCAACCTCACCTGTGCATCTGCTTCTTCATAGGGATCAACAAAAACGGTTGTTGTCTCAATTCTTATTTCCTCCTGGAAGCAGAAGAGAAGAACAGTAATTCCATCTGCTGATTAAGTTGTGCCATCTCCCCCTACTTCGGTTTCAAGAAGTGTCAGCAGAGTGACCAGCACTGCCATGTGAGGCCACTGCCCCCAGTGCTTCACACGTACCTTGGGACGGTCTGTTTTTGGGTCACTTTCCACGTTCTCCATAGCAGTCAGAGTCTCAAAGCCACCAACCACCCTAAAAGAGGAAGGTCATGTTATCCAGTTGTCACAACATACTCAAAATATTCCTACACCCTTACCTGCAATATACCTGATTTATGCCCATTACTCCAGCTGATTTTTAAATCATCGTGTTTGGGGAGAGAGGAATCAGCAACTGTTTGGAAGACCTAAGATAGTGTCATTCTGTGTGGAAGATAAGAATTTTTTCTTCAAATATGGGGTTTGAACTTAAAATTAAACAGAACATGGAAAAAGTCAAACAGAGGCAAAGCAAAGCCCAGAACTTGCGAGCCACACAAACCAGCCAGATGAAGAACAAGTATTTTCTTTTCTTTGATTTTAAATTGTGTATGAGACCTCAGAGTGTTACCAGGAAGAGAATGGTAACTACAGCAGTACAGGAGAGCAGTGGCAGAGCTGTCTGCACCAACACCAGTAACACAGGAGGCACAGGATTCCCCCAGAAGAACATCATGACTGTGAGCTCATGAGGGCTCTGGGAAGGCAGCAGAGCATCAAGTCACAGCCACAGGGTAAGGCCAGGACACTTCTCAAAGCAGTTTTCACCTAGGAGGGCCTTAGATCCCTGGGTTCTCACTTTTCAAGTCAACATATCCAAACACTTGCTTGAAAATGTTTAAGGCTGAAGGCTTTCTGGACTGTTGCATGTTTATTTTCAAAGAAAGTGTGGAACAATGGGAACATTCTAGAAAAGCATATTTAGAAAGGATAAACGGGGAAACCCAGATAATTATAATCCTGTCATCCTGTCATCTATCCCAGCAAAATAATGGAAAAGCGGAGACAGGACATGATTAAGAAAGAAAGGAAATAAGTAACAGCAATCAACAAGGTTTTGTGGAAAACTGTCAGTCAAACAACCTTCTATCTTTGAGACAACAGATGTGGTTAACAGGGATAACAGTGTCCATGGAACAGACTTCTGGAAGGCGGCTGATATTTTGATTGAGGAACCAAAATGATATAAAGTGAATACAGCACACATTAAATAAAAAATTGGCTGACAGGTGTCAAAATCTAATTTTAAACAGGAACCACTGAGTCAGTATGTTTTCAGAGGGGTCCTGCTGGGATCAGCTCTTGGTCCCAGGGTATTTAACACTTTTATCCACATCATCATCCACAATTAAATTTGAAAACAGCTATTCTTAGAAGAGCAGTAAATAAAGAGGAAGACAGGCTGTTGATGCCGAGTGATCCAAATCCATTAGCAAAGCAGGCTGTAGCTGAACAACATCTGTTTTAATAGAGCCAAGCCACATGGCCAGGAACCAAAAATACAGCCCATATTAATGGCTGTGGGACAGTGAGAAGCAGCCGTAGCTCTCAAAAACACTGCCCCACGAGCCAGGGGGTTTGGGGCCAGGAGATCGGCAGCAAGGGCAGGAACTGGCCACTGAGGAGTCCAGGGCTGCCCATGGGACAGGGCAAGCCAAGAGCCAGCAATCCCCCAGCTTCCACAGGAGAACAACTGTTTGAAGCCTGATTGTTACTGGGACAACAGCACCAGCACGAGTCGGCTGCCAAGGGCTGGGCAGATGAAATGAGGGAAAACCAAATGAAATGAAACTGGTGGGGAAAAAAGATACCAAACTGGTGGAATATGTGGAGCATTTTATCACCTAACCATGCTTTCATATCAAAGAAATTAGCAATGCCTCAGCCAAAACACACATGGTATTCACAGTCACCTTTATACATCTTATACACTCATACCAGGGTATTTCCCTCTCAAAGGCATCTGTCCAGTCCCAGCATGGCAGAGTCTGCCTGGCCAGCGCCAGGAGAGGCCTCTGACCTCACCTGCCACGGTCTCAGCTGATCCAGTGGAGAAATACACCTTCCACACCACTTCCCAGGGCCCTCACTGCCACCCCCCGGGCTGGGACAGGCTGTGACCACAGCCAAACGGACAGACCCCCTCAGAGAGAACGAACCGAGGCACAGAGGGTGTTCTCAGCACCTGCCCCAGCACAGCTGTGCTTGCTCATGTGTCAGTGCTGCTCCAAACTTTATTCCCCAAGGGTCTGCTGATATTCTCTAATCAGGCTGTGACTTTCAGGTGCAATTAAAACCCATGTATGCAGGCTAGAACAGCCTCAGTCATTTGTGACTGGAGGGAGCAGACTGGGGGAGGCTGCACAGGGCTTGAAGACCCTGTATGAACTTTGGAAAGTTCATAACAAAAGCTCAATTTAAAAATCTCTCTCCAGGCCAATATCAGATTCACTTATAATACTGGTGATTAACACCCAGCCCAAGATATATTCACTGGATTTTAACTGCCCCAAAGGAAACTTCTGATTTAATATCGGAGGATTTTCTAGCCAACAGCTCACTCATTATCTGCTTGTATGTTTTCATTTAATTAGGTTTCTGATAATTTGAAATGGCCAGATCAGCTGTGCACTGGCAATCTCAGCTGAGTAATCCCTTAGCCCATAGCTAGACCTCCCACAACATTAGCCCTAATGTATTTTACTGATGCTACCAGATCTTCAGTTGCTCTGCTAATTAAACTTTATTGGTAATATTTTGTCAATTGCACATTTTGAAAGCCTGTGATAGACATGGCATTCACAGGTCATCAGTAAATGACCTGAATAGTCTATTTTGACATGATTGTAAAGGCCTAAGGGGGAAGAAGACAAAGTTGTTAAGCCTGCAGAGCATGTCATTTTCTTTTCTTCTTCACTTCTTGTCTCTCAAATGGAAAATCGCTTCGTTTTTTCTCTCTTGCATTCTCCAACATTTTGCACAGAGAACCTCTGTGTATTACACTGTCAGCACACTCAGCTCTCAGTACATGTTTTTGTCTTTATAAAGACACTGCTGCAATGCTGATAAAAAATAAAAACTAATTTGAATACAAACCACCAGCTCCGAGGAGAGAGCTCTGACCAGAGGGACAGGAAATAATCTACAAGTCACTTCCGTTCAGGGAGCACTTGGGAGCTTTGTCAGGGTCAGGCCCAGCTGGGGCTGGTATGTCACCACTAAAGATTAACATCCAAAAAGAGTAAGATCTGATTGCAAGCATCACCCATCCAGGAAAAACTGAACTACACACTAACCTGGCAGTCAGAGCCAGATGCAAAAAAAATCGAATATTCTAAACTGCAAAGGCTTTTGCAAGCTTTCCTCTGCTTTACGAGACACGAGGTACACGCAGGCCCTTGAAACGTTACATGTTGTTATTGTCAAATCTTATGATGTTACATCGCAGCACTAAAATCAGTTCGATGAGATATAATGTGTCAAAGCCCATGCACTGGCATCCCTTACAGCAACTGCTCCTCACAGAATGAGGAAACCAACACACTCGAGTAGTTTTTGGGATTCTTTGCCCAACAAAACACATTTTGGGCCAAGAAAAAAGCCCATACAAATTATATGTAGAAAAGTCCATCAGATCACTACATAAAAACAGTAAAAAAAGATCCTTTAAAGAGTGAGCCACTACTTAGTATTATTATAATATTGCAGGAAATCTGTAGATAATTTTCAGTAAAAGACAATGCAGACTGCAGAAGTTCACACTAACATCCCTTGATACTCTTCACACGTGCTAAACGCGTGACACACGCAGTGACAGTTCACACTGGGTTGGCCGGTCTCCTGCAGTGTCGCTTGTGCCAAGCTGGGAGCCAGCAGGGAAAGGAAGGGAGAAGGGATAAACAAGTTTAACCTTTTCCACTGCTTCTGGCTTTATTCCTTTTATAAGGTGTCACACATGCTTTGTCCTAAATTGACTGTGGTTTGAGAAGATGTTCAGGTGTTCCAGCACTGAAAAGGGTGACACTTTCAAGATACCATTCCCATTAGAAGAACCCATGAAACCAAGGATTTGCTGTGTGCTTCCAGTAGATGTTGAACAGGGAAATGATGATCTCAACTATATATTTAGCTCAGCATCCCTGAGACAGTCTGTATTTTTAGAGGAGCTTGATAAATGTTGCATTACATTTAAGCATGAACGACAAGGCAGGTACATTTAGGGTATTTTTTTTCTGTTAGCATAGGAATGAAAACAAAAATGTGCCCTTATCATGCAATTCTGTTTTCTTGAAAGCTGGGTAAGTTAGCACTGGAAATCTTTGCATTTCACGTTTAGATTTGTTATTAAAATCTTACCTCCTGTTAAGGCTCCTTTATGTAAATTAGTAACCTTGCTTCATAACCACTGCCTATGCCTTTGCATGATGCAGAAGTGAAATATCCTGAGCAGGCTCTATCCATCTGCAATATGCCAGCGAAGGTCTCACTGTACATTAGTTAGTGCTGCCCCCAAAGAAATCTGCATATCCCCTGCAGTCCCAGAGACATTAACACATGAACCTATTTCTCATACTTTTGTTTGGAAGAATTATGGAATTAAGCCTTATGCAATGCTGGGGATGGCAGTGGGCCAACACAATAGAGTTTCCTGGTCAGAAGATGATACAAGAACAATGTCTGGACATTTTTTTAAAAAAAGCTTTAAACTACAAACAGAAGCCAGAAAGAAGAATTGCTCTTTTGTAAACACATTCTGCCCTGAAGGTTATTTTTATAAAAAGGAGAACATACATTTATATACACACACAGAGAGAACAACACATACGTGCACAAACACGTACACTCAGGACAAAATGTTTTCTATGCATACAGCCAAACTGCAATGGAGTGAGCAATTCCAGTGTGCAACAAGGATGCAGCCAAAACATCTCCATCTCTCTGCTAGATAAGGGCTTAATCTAGCAGGCGAGACACGGTAATAAAGGGTGCTGAAAAAATAAAACAACTTGGAAAAAAAGCTTATTGAAACTAGACTCAACAGATGAACCTGGCACGAAAGGACTTCCCTGCCTTGGCACAGGTCCCTCTTCAGAGATCATACAACTGTTTTGGAAACGACAGCAGCCCTCATGCAGCTCCAGCAGCCCAGTGCTCGTGTGCTGCAGGGCACCGCAGCCCTGGCTTCCACCGGGAGGCCTGGCTCATTTTCCCACCTTGCTCCTTGCTCCTACCCCGGTGTCTGGGGAGCAGACTCTGCAGTGCAAAATTAGGTCACTCTCCCTACACAGAATCAGCTCTTCTGCTGTCACACAATTTCTCCCATCTCCAGATGTACTAAAGCAGAAGAGCCACAAGAACATGAGTTTTCCAGCTTAGAAGCAACCGGGATTCACTGATTCAAATCATACAGGGAATGTTGCAAGTGGAAACAGACACTGTGTTATTTAACAGTACCTGGGTAACTGAAAAACGCCCGGTAGTTGCTTTATGTAGCTAATTACTTTAGAGGACATGAGTTACTTTCATTGCCCCAGTCTACAGAATTGCAGTAGAAAGCATTAAACAGGTTAAGGAATACTTAATACAGAGTGATACTGAGCCAAGGGAAGAACTCTCTTCCACAAAAACATCTGGCAAGGGGAGAAGGGAAAAAAAAGAGAAGAATAAGCTGAGTGCATGTCAGCTACTGACTGATGCCTCCAATCTAACCAAGTCTGAGGCTTCCCAAACCACCTTGTTCATTATTTCTGGGAACAAGAGAACTGAAGAATGAGCAGCAGAAACCTCAAGAGACAGTAAAAGTTATGCAAGTAAGCAGCCTCATACAACGGAGAAAACTGTCCTTGACATACACATCTCCTGTCTCAGTTGCCACTTTCTTTTCTCAGCTCTTGACAAACACAAGTGATGCTCTAATGAACACACAGAACTGTGGCACAGATAATTTCCATCTTTGCCACTCTGACCATGACACTTTTCTCTCTGCTCCCTTTATTGCCCTTCATTTTATCACATCACATATCTGCAACATGCCCTCATTTTCAAGCACACCATGCTCTGCTTGTCCTAAATCTCTCCCAAAATACTGAAAGCATTCCTCTCCTTCTGTTGATCACTTTCCACTACTATTTTAAACATGCACTTTTTAATGTGTGCCTTTAGCTTTGGAACAGGCTCCCAAAAACACTGATGAAGCAATTTCATTTTTTCCTGGGGCTTTCTTTTTCCAAATGTGGTGGAAGGTAGGTTGAAATGGGTCACTGTCACTTCCCTGTATCTATATGCAATCTCTTTTCTACTTACACAGCTCTCAGGGACAGAGATTATGTTTCTATTTCTGTTTATAAAGGGCAAATGTACCAGGTCTCTGATCCACAGGAGCTGTGAACCATTGCAACAGAAAACATAATAGCAGCATGGATTGCATCCAAATTTCATAAAGCACACCAAGCAAGAACCTGAGCCTATCTGCTGTTTTGGCTGTAGTGTTCCTGTAGCTCCTGCAGGTCACAGCACAGCCCAGGCCCTGCTTGGAGCACGGGTAGGAGGGAGATCCCAGGCACAGCCCAGGACAGCAGCAGGTAGGACCCTCCCCAGGCAGCAGCCCCCTGCAAGTGCTTCTCATCCCCTCTGTGCAGAGCAAATGCATTTCAGTTGGTTTACATTATCTCAGTTTCTAAATTAAACCTCTTACCAGCAAGCCAAAAGCCCACAAAAGCCACCAGTTGGTTTTCGTGTTAATTACATCATTCTCTAAGTCAGAAGAAATAGTAATTACTAGAAATGGTAATTACTAATTTAATCTAGGCAGCTCTGTTGGAGCAGGAAATCCATGCAGCCTGCAATACACCTCCAAGGGAAGGCATTCTTCTCTCACTCTCTGTTTTTGCTCCTCAGCCACGCCAGATTATCTCCTTTCTTTTCAGTACCTGCATCCTCATCACTGCCATGGTGGGCAGCACAACCATGATGAGCCCTCCCCTGTCCTCCGGCCACACCTTTCTCCTGCAACTTGAAAATTCCAGTGCTAAGGAAGACACACGTCACCTCTTCCCAGCCCCACTGCCCAGCTGTGGGCATTATAGATTCTCCTACGTAAAAAGTTGTGTTTCAGACCAGTGGGGACATGAATAAGATGCATTTCCAGAGAAGGATCTTTTCAATATTGCCACACTGGTTGCCACACATGACCAAAGAAACGAAGAAAGGAGTAGGGAATGGTTGCCCTTTCACTCTTTTTTGTTCTCCAGACTATGGAAAGCCTGCTGAAAAGTTCTATACAAATTACAAACAGGTCAAATTGTGCTCTCCAAGATAACTGAGTGACACTAACATGAACCAGAGTCACACAGGAATAGCTGAGAGTACAGTTCAGATCAGAGTATTTAGGTTTTTATATTAACTGAAATAAGTAATCCTCAAATCTATATGAAAGTCACAACAGGCCAGTAAGCATCCAGTTACCAACACAATTAAACATTGATGGAAACAAAGAATCCTGATATCATGGGTTCATTCTGCTCTTAAACCTAGATATTATTCCTAGATATGCTTCCCAGATATTATTGTGTTATAATCAGCTCAGATATAGGCACCAAATCCTGGAACCACCCAGGATCTAAAATAGCGAACTGAAGTTGGAATTTTGCTAGAGGTACAATCTCTGGCATCTTCTGGTTTTTCTGACTTTTAAAAACAATGCAGGTAAAAACAGCTGAAGGATTTTGATAACAAAATATAGATCTTAAGAGCTACACACATCAAGCTTTCATTATTAAATTTGTAGGTAAATTCAATTATTCAATAATTCAATTTGTAGATTAATACAGACTGACATATATCCCAGCATCTTCATTTTTACCTTCTTTGAATTGATCTTCATTTACATGCAAGACAGATCAGTAAAATTTCCCTGCTCTGTGCTCAGATGAAGATGTCACTCAGTTTTCATGCAGGAAGCCAAATATGATTCTAAACCAACACTTTTTATAAAGTTTTTCCATTGTATTTCAGCTACAAGTATAAGCAGCACCACTTCTTCACTCTGGCACCTAAGCTCAGATTTCTGTAGCAGCAAAGACAATTCACAAATTAAGACAGTCTTTGCTAAAACTGCAAAAATCTCTGCTGTATACACTTAACCAGATTTACCTGGAAGTAATTCCTCTCTAAAGGGCAACACACAGTGTGAAACATCATCTGAGCTATTTTGCTCGCAACGTACTTGAGATACTCAGCACAGTGTGAAGGCTTTGGGGAGCACACTCCCTGCACCACAGAAAGCTCAGCTTCTCTCCAAATTCTTTCCTGGTGAATTCTGGTAAAACTGCAGCGTGCTGGGGAAACACAGCAAAGACACTGGAGGACCACACAGGACGCTCACTGAGGCCAGGCTGCACCCGGAACTGAAGAACAGGCACATTTTCAGCTGAGCTGTCCTAACACAGACATTATTTGATGAGGTGGCCAGCTCAGGTTAACAGCATTACTGTAGAGGATTTGAAGGGGTTTTTGCAAGGTGGACTCAAAGTGTAGCTTAAACGAAATAGCCCTAAGATCTGGATAAGGTAAGTCCTCCAAGAATATTCTGACTCTTGGCTTTTAGTATTAGAATTTGCCTTATTATCCGCTTTCACTAAAGGACAAGGGAACTTCGAAGTTTTCTAGGACAAACCTGAGAAAGAAAGAAATACATTTCCAAGAGTGTAATTATTGAAGAATCAGTATTGGAACTAACAGCACTAAAATAAAGTGCCATTAAAATGAAGCAGTTTCTGCCTCAAGAACTTGCAGGCAGGGAAGATGGATTAAATATATCACTTTCACTGTACAGCACAATTGCATGACAATCAATCAAAGTAAACAGCACATGGCTTTATTTTCCACTGCCGACTTCCACATGAATAAAACTATGAAAAGAATAAAACCCCAAATATACAGCTAAAAAAGACTGTAAGATTCTCAGGAACTACCAATGCAGCAGGCTAGTAACATTCCCGCCTCCTGCCATGCACGAGGGATGTTTGAGAACAGCTCTGCTTGACTTGGTAAATACCAAGTACCTGCAGCAGAGGAAGCAAAGAACAAATCAGAACAAAGAGTTTGTATCTTCCTCTGCAATAAATACCTTAATCTTTATCATGTGAAGACTTCACTGGAAAAGACTTTCAGAAGAGACTTCTTTATAAGGAATGAAGTTCTCTCACTGTCTGGGCATTGGTAGTATCTTTATATACGTGTGCAAAAGCATGTATGTATGTACACACACACATGCACATAAATACACAGATTTTATACCAGTGATAATTGTCAGGAATAAAAGAAAAGAAGAATAAAATAAAAAAGAATAAGAAGGGCCAAAAGACCTCATCTATGCAGAAGCTCTATGCCGTGATGAAGAGCAGTCCTGTCATGACTAATTTTTCAGCTGATGGCTTATAAGAGGATGAAAGCAGTATTGAAGAGCTAATCTCTTGTGCCCCAGCAATTAACATGCACAAATATTAACATGGTTCATTACATGATGATGATTACTTTGTTCATGACTCCTGGAGGCCACCCACAGAAGGGACGTGAGGCAACTTACAGTGATGGAAGGAGGAAAAAAAACGGCAGGGTCTGCTGACTGGCACTGATGCAGTGCTGCCCACCTACTCATGACCAGGAGAACTGGATTGTGAGCTAGGATTTTGGTCCAGTTCAATTACAAGATTCACTTGATTCTTCTCTTTATGCTTCAGACACACAGGGGGGGATGTCTGCTATGCTGCTGCCCAAAATATCCTTCACTTACCTTCCAAAGACCGTATGCTTCTTGTCCAGATACGCACAGGAGCGGAATGTGATGAAGCTAGAAAGAACAGACATAACAGTTACCAACTGTCCCACTGACCCTCAGCAACAGCCAGCTATGCTTAAAAACACAAAGTGTCTGCAAAAGCTTCTGGAGAGAAGCCAGGCCCCTCTCCCTCTCTGGCTCCTCTCTGGAAGGCCTATGGACCAAACATCCTTTAACTCCTCAGTTTTCGGAGTTCCATCCCGGATTTCTGGAGTTTTGACTTCTCACTTTTCACCTTACTAACATTCTTAAACAGTACTCCAAGAGCGGGGCCTTGCAGCAAGTCCAAAATTAATCTGAGCATCTGCCTCCTTGCCACACAGGCCCTGGGAAGCTCATGCAGGGCAGACTTGAGTCCTGCTTGGGAAGAACATTTCTCGTGCACGATAGGCAGCTTGTATCCAGCAAATAAAGTTACATGACACAACAGTCTCTGCCAGTGTAAACTTGTGTTTTGTGGATATTTACTTTTTGCATTTCTCTTCCCTTAAACTGGCCTGTTGGTGATCCATTTCTCCTCTGGACAGAGCACACTTGTGCTTCAGATCCCAGAAGAACACTTCCAAGTGTCAAAAAGTAATTAACTGGGCTTTTGATTTTGGCAGCTGTACTTTTAAACTTAAACATGGGAACTAAAACACTAATCCAAAGCAACCTTCACTACTAAAGCTTTTCCCTAAAGCTTGATGCTTCTTTGGAAGTCTTGGAGTACAAATGTATGAGACAAAGGTTTCCACACTGTGGTCTGCAGACCACAATGGCCTGTCTTGGCTGGACATGCAGTGCTGGCTCTCCTCCCTGTCTCCATCTGTTACACTACATAGGAGACAGCTAAAAATATATAAGCATTCCAAAAGCACTTTTCCATATAAGCAACTGCCTCAGGAAGTTATATGACTGGAAATAGGAGCAGCTGTAATGTGCCAGACAGTCTACTAAAATGTAGCTTGCCCTAGGAAAGCATTGGGATAGTGTGCAGAATGCAAACTCCTACATGGGGTACCACTTTATTCCTGGATATCCAATACTTAAAATCATCACACGGTCAGTTATGTGGCATTGTGATAAAAAAGCCCTGAGAAGTAGCAAATATACAGGGAAAGCTTCTCATCTCTCACTGCAGTCAGAATAAAATGAAAGACAACAGAATTAACATAACTCAAGGGTCCCAGAGAAGTCCTGAGCATTATTCAAGCATCACCTGGCAGAGGGGACCCAGCTCCCTCTGCCCTGCAGTGCCTGTCACCTACGGGGAGAGCTATTCACAGAGTTCCTAAGGCTGGAGCAGTTGCTAGATGTGTCTAAGTGCTGCCTAGGAACCTTTATAAATATGGGCAGCTGGACTCTCTTAAGGACTTACATATAAACGAATTTTGTGTTTCATTTGCAAATTTTAGGAGAACATACAATCACATTTACAGCAGCAGCTGATGTGACTCAAAATGGCACATCACTTATGGTCTCTGTAACTTCTGTTATTAGAATCCCCTTCTTAAAATAAAAAAAAAAAAAAAAAGCCTCTACTCTCCCCTAAGTTAGCACGTGAGAGCTGGCAGTAACATTCAAATCCAAAATAAGTTGTACAGCAACTCGATCCAGCAAACTGCCCCACACGTGCTTAGGCTTAAGAATGTCAGTAAGCCTAAGAATGTGAGGCCCTGAGACAAGCACTGGTGTTTAATTGAAGCAAAGCACACTGCTGCAGAGTTTACAAGCCATCATAACACTCAGCATCATGAACACCAAGACCCCATCCCTCCCTCCCTCCTCAGTGCCAAGACACAGTGCTGCATACACACACACACACACACACACACACACACACACACACACAGACACACACACACACACACACACTCTCTTACTCTTTCCTGGGGCTCCCAATAAAAGAACAACTTTTTTATATTGCAGTACTTACAGAGCATCCAATAAATAGTTGGGTCAAGTGACACAGAACATTTTTAAAGGACTGCAGGCAAACACTCATATTAATGTTACACATGAACAAGGCCATTACAACTTCAGTAACTTAAAATTTTCCCTCATTTTAGTCCTCATTCTGCTTTTGTACATTGGAAAACAAGTTATTCTCAATCCCAGATTGTACACTCTGCCACGTCTGGGTCTACACATTTCAACAGAGCAGAACTGCTCTCATTTATTTAAAATCAGGTGACCAAAAAGAAGTAATATTCCCATAGAGTTTATATTTCATTTCATTCCTTCAAAAAGTTCATATGGGGCTAAATTTAAACAGAGTGAAGAAGTGCGATGAATGATCTTATAGGGGTTACACTGGGGAGGGACACTGACAAAAACAAACAAAAACTTCAAATCTTAACAACCAAAACGACAAATTATTGCTGCAATAATAAACCTACAGGTATTCTTGCCGTGCTTCACTTTGCTCTTAGATTGGCTAAGAGCAGCTGTAGCCCTGATTGCAATATGCAGCACTCGACAGAATATTTCACTTGACTGAACTTTAAAGAGTAGTTCATAAAATGTCATTTTTCTTCTTAACAGAGTGAGACACAATGTCCAGAGGGAAACAGTAAAGCAAAAAAAAGCAAGTGACTACTTACAACTGTGATTTGTTTGTGTTGGGTCCCGAATTTGCCATACTAAGAACACCACGTCCTGTGTGGGACAAATTGGGCTTGAATTCATCTTTGAAAGGTTTTCCCCAGTAAGATTCTCCTCCTTAAAAGAGAAAAAAATGATAGAGGAAGAACGTTGGTTTTCATTAGTTTCTCACTGTGTTTTGTAGCAGGCACTGACATTAAATTCAAGGTTTCCAGCACTTCCAGTCACTATGTGTTAATACATTGTTACCTCGTGCCTATCAATAGGCCAGTATTGGAGCACGACCTTGAAATCCGATGTCTGCAGCTGGCAACACGTTTCTGTGCCCTCATACTATCAGCTGCGACAGACCACACTTTATCAACAGCTTTATGTATCCTGTGCTGAAGAACAGTCAAGGATTTAATTTTTTACTGCTGGTCCACCATAATTTTTCTCTTTTGAGACATTAAATCTTTAAAATTGGCTTCATGACAAAACACAGAGCAAGGAGTTACTAGTTTAATTGCACTCTGGATATAGCACTGCTTCTAGAAATAAAATATCAGGGAGATGAAACACATTCATAGAATCAACTAAGAACAGGAGCTATAAGCTCAAATGCTTAATTCCAGACTTAACCGTGAAGAATGAAGATAAATGGTGCTCCAGAATAAAAGGCAAAAATTAGACATTTGGACTAGATACCTGAATGATGTGAACACTTAAATGCAGTGAAGGTAAAAGGACAATACAATTGCACAAACCCCAGCCCCATCACTCCAAAACTGATTTCTTTTCTGTGACTGTGGACAGAGAGAGGGTCCATGAGAGCTCTCCTCCTGGCTGTCATTTTTACATTATTTATGACAGATCTGACATTTTCATTTGCACTTTCCTCCAGGATCATTCTTAATAAGAAAAACGAAGGCTGAGATGAGTCATAGTTTTACAGTCAAATCCATAATCTTGTTTGACAAACCATGAAAAAATATTTCACCTTAGGACAGTATTAAAAATAAAACAAACAAAAGTATCCAAACAGGCAGCCAGACTTCTCCATCTGCAGAACTGGCTCAACAGCACTCCAGAGTAAGTGTATCACTGGAGAAGCAGGAGGTCAGGGAGGGATCTGTGGTGCTCCACAGCCACGTGCACACACAGCACAGAAAGCAATCTGATATGGCTGCACCTACAAGCAGCAAATAAAACCAAGGAATGAATCAGGCTCCTACTGAAAACCTTACCCAAAAAAATCACAAGAGTGCATTAAATGAGGACAGAGTTCCAGATGATACCATGAAAACAAAGCATCACATATGGACAGCTGCAAGTGGAACTAAGTGAGAAATTCTGGAAGAAGCTGACCCACTTAAAAACCCAATTAATCATATTCAAAAGATCTATTAATAGAGTTGAGTGTTGCCTGCTCTGCAGTTTGACAAGGTGGCAAAACTGGACAAACCCTGTAGGGATTTTCTGTATTCAGGAGTGCAGCAGTGGTTACTTCAGCAGTCTCTGGCTATCGAATATTTTAGGATCAGCTAAATTACATCAGCTTGATCCCATATGCCAGTCTTTTCCAGTAGTGGGTGACAGGGGTATGGTACAGCTGCAGCCAGCTCTAGAGGAGTTTGTGCTGTCTGAAGTTTTCAGAGGACACAGAACATGAGCACAGCCTGTTCCGATGGGACACAGCAGCAAGTGGCCAAACCTGTGAGTCTGCTACACCCTTCATGTGGTTCCAGCTAATGCTGGAGTTACAGTCCAGCTGCTGAAAGAGAGTGGAATCAAGCCTGAAGCCTTCACTAGTCAGAAAAATAATTGAAAAGGAAAGAGAAAAACTGTGAATGACAGAGAGACTCTCTCTTTCTGGCACGACAAACAACCAGACCCAAGAGCTTGCAGACAGGAGCAATGAGCCGTGATCTTTAGGCTTTGGAATATTTATTTTTGTATGATTTCATTTCGGATCAGGCACTGCAGGTCAGAATTAATCTCATATGTATGAAAGTTAAGTTTGGCTCATTCCTGTTCTCTGGAAATAAACGCTAATATTTTAGCAGATAGTTACAGCCCCTGCTCTGTCTGCCATACAGCTGTTTCCAAGGCTAATTCTGTCTGCCCGGGAGCTGCAGCAGGAACAGGGAATGGCCTGTGCAGCATTTGCCTGAAAGGCCAGACGTCCTGTGAAGGACAGAACTGAAGTGTCTGTGGAGACCCGGCAGCACAGGCTGGCAAAGAGCGGTGGAGACGCTGCAAAGGCACTCAGACAGCAGAGCAGGCACGGCGTGGGGGTTTTTGTTTTTGTTTTGGCTTGGGCTTTTTTATTATTTAAAGGGAATACTTTTTTTTCTTTTTCAAGGAAAACCCCAAAGTATTCTCCTTAAATTAAAAATAGCCTGAATGTGCTTTTCGTCAAACTCCTGCTAACCTCTGGAATTGTTCCAGGCTTCAAGTATCTGCCTGAAGCAGGACTAGACAGAACAAGTCAGAAGATGACAAGTTACATCTATACATTTTTTTAATTACTGAAACCCAGCATGACTTTCTCTGTGAAGATTAAGTACAGACCCCTCATCAGGCTAGGGCACGGCAGCGCAGTGCCTAATGCTCAGTTGGAACAGGGATTTTACATTCTTACATTTTACTCTCTACATTAGAGCTCAGTGTAAACTTGGGAAAATCACTCACAGGTTCCAAACCTACTAATAATTATGAGGTGTTTTTAAGTGCCTAGCAGATTTTGCCGTGTTTATTCTCAACATAGTTGGGAGGTGTGGCTGTACATTTTCTGACAGCAGAATGGATGCAGACAGAGGAGGTGGGAGCATGGCAGTGTCTGGCTCCAGTCTTTTCACATTACACTCCCTGTATGTGCCATAAAGAGAGGAGGCTCCTCCTCGTACTCCCCAAATCTTCCTCAGAGTGCACACAGATCTTTGCTGGCTATATTTGGAGTCACGATGATGCAAACCCCTCACGCCAGTGCTGATGTACCAGCCTACAAGCAAAGCCCACGGAAAACAAGAACTGACTCCGGGTGTTGGATTCACGGCTGGCAGCACTGCCTGTCACTTCACCTCCCTCTCAGCTTATCTCCCGTCCAAGTGGAGCTGTGTGCCCACCGGACTAGCAAATGTTTCTGAGATCCTATTACAAAAAGTGCTGGGAAAACATTCTGTGGGCTTCTGTGCTAAAAATCAGTTCACATGGCAGCAGCCACGGCCCCAGCACGTACTGCCACTGGCTGGATTGGTGTTGGGAATAACTGCAGCCTGCACATGGGGATCTCCTGCTTGCACAAAGCTTGCAAAAGGAAACGTACTTGGGATTGGGCACAGAAATGCACTGGCATTCAACAGCATTTAACCTGCACAGTGTCAAAGCCTTCAGGAGCCAGAAAGAGTTTCTGTACAAGTCTGTAAAATAAAAATCACATGCCTACTCAGATACACAATTCAAAGCTGAAGGAAGCTGGGAGGCAATTCCACACATTCTCCATTTAAAAAAAATTCTCTTAAATTAAAGACTTGTTTAACTCATTCTCACACAGAGATGAAATGAAACAGACCACACAGCTCTTAGAAAAGAACATTAATAATTTCTGTGGCTATTCAGAGTGGCAAGATATATTTAGCTTGTACTGAAGCACGGTTAGTTGCTCAGTCTCATATCTGCACCCTGTGCTGATAGTAAACAGGTGAACAGATCTAAACTGACATCTGAAGCAACTATACAGAAAAAAACCCACATTTTCAGATTGTCTTTTGAACTAAACCAGATTACACTTTGGCAGTCTTTGTTCCTACTAAGAGCATTTAAAAATTTTTTTGAGGTACGATCACAGAATTTGTACAACTTTCTTGCAAAGAGCTGAGAGATGCATCTAAAGCTTCAGAAATGTAGCATTCCAAAAGCCAGGTGTGGGCTGGGAATCATCATTCATGACAGTTGTGATTTTAAATAAATCCTTCCTTTTTCTGGCTTAAAAATTGCTAAGCAGTGGTAAGGAAGTGGGAGGGTTCTGATTCACAAAAATGATGGCTTACTTTCTGTAATTTTCTTCTTGTCATTTGGAACAACGAGGTACATAATAACATCTGACACTTCTGTAGAGCTTTCCAAGTGAGATTCTGGAATCATTTTGCAAATATGAAAGCCTTAGCTCAGGCAGTAAGTGCTTCTCTCCTCTCAGATAAGAGGACACAGTACTCAACCCCAGAAACCCGAGAGTGGATTTGCAGAGGGGCTGTGGATTAAAAGGCATATATTCTAGATTAAAAGGTCTTGCTCTTGTCCTTTTGCTGAGCTTCAATCATGCAAGAAAAGGGACTCTTGAACTGGTGCAGTTTAGGAACTTTCAATCTTAGGAAATCACATTGCATTGATCAAGTTTGTCCAGAGTCCTTTGTTATTGACGTTTCAGAGGAGCTCTTCTTGCTGCCAACCAAAAATGCAATTCCCATCTACCAGAGGTATTTCATCCTGGACTTTTACAGCTATAATGTGCCTCCTTTGTGCCCTCCTGGATTCATAAATCACAGGCTGATTCATGAGACCTTCCAACAGGTTGCAAGAAAGAGTAGCTGAAAAATGCCTGTGCTGCTTTGAAAATGTGATGCTTTGCATGTAGTTTTCCCTTTTTCATACAAAAAGGTTAGGATAATAAACCTACTTTTTCTACATGCATATTTTCTTCTATTATTTGGAACACTGAAAACACAGAGCAGCTGCTCCACTTGCACGACCATGAGTTAGAATTACTCACAATGTTCAACCACTTACTTGTTATGAACAGCAGGAAAAGAGATACATCACAAATCTAAAATTCATTTTCAAATAATTAATCATTACAAAGAATGACCATGACTCAGCCTATTGCTCTGAACACTGCCTCTATGGGTGGTTATTTTGTTAGAAAAGAAATAAGCTGCTGCACTGCAATAAAATTTCTCCCAGTAGTCTTATGAAACATTAAGTTGAAGGCTGTAGGAAAATGAGTCTGCTCCTCCAAACCAGTGTCAGCCTTGCAGGACTGTGTACCTGACTGCTCTGGCAGTGCAGGTCTGACAGCTATGCTAAGGTAAAACTATTCCCCACTCTTTTCCCAGGGTGGTATCTCAACTCCCACGTGCCATAATGCTAATTTCCACCCTTCTCCACTCCGAGGTTAACTGCTGAGAACCAGGAATTAGTTGTCCTTCACACGTCTGCTGGGTCACATTTACTTTTATGACAGTCCAAGAGAGACTCAAAAAGGACATACTGGAGAGCTGAATAACAAAAAACAAAGTAAGGCTCCGTGCTGCTGACAGAGGGAACAGCTCAGCCAGAGCAGCCGTGGGAGAGGATGGTCAGTGACACCCAGCCTGGCATTTACCTCTGCGAACTGCTTCCAAAACACAAGCACACTTAATCCAGGTGAGCCAGGAGCACAGCTGCAGTCTCTGTATGACAAGTAATCTTATGTCCTGTTGTACTGATTGTGCCCAAATCCACCCAGAAGGTGAACAGTCCTGGGTTTAGTTAGCAATGGGGTGGGTGATCATCTCAGCATCTGGGGCTGCAGCCATAAACCTGACACCCTGACACATGGGAGGATTGTCAGATGACAGACACCAAATGGTGGGAAGATATTCGAACAAGTCTGTTCTAGTTCCTGAACTAATGAACAGGAATAATTAAATAAATAGAAGAAAAATACATACAGGCTTAATGCTTCTTCCACGTATCAGTCTGGAAAAGTTTTTTTTTTTTTCCCCCAAAAAACAAACAAAAAGGCCAAATCTCTTAGCTCAAAATAATCAGTTAAAGCAGAAGGTTCTGTGTGGATGAGGAAACAAAGTATGTTCTTTTTGTTCTGAAGTCTTCCTACAAAAGGCTCTAATAGAAACAGTTTATAATATTGACATTTAAAGGGTAACCTCCAAATAGTCCTCCCTACTGCCAATTGAAATATCTGGGAAGAAAGCCCTGTTCTGTTCTCATATGCTTCTCTGATATTACCGAAGTCAAGTTATTTACTTCTAAAGCCCATTTAATCTTACAGACTTTTTTAGCTTTCAAGGGTGCATCTTTTTTTTCCCCCCTTCTAAGAAGCAGTGAGTCAAAGAAATACTGAAATCCCTTCCAGCAGAAGAAATAAAAAAGGGGAATTTATCCTGCAAATAACAAACACGCCGCAGGCAAAAAAGGTACAAAGTACTGAATCCCAGTGCTTCACTCCAAAGCTTTCCTAAAGTGAATGCCTGCAATCACATGAATAATGCATAAACCAACGGAGCAACGTTTTTACAGCATGGGAGCCCAAGAGAGCATCAGTCCATCTGCCCTGCTCGAGCAGTGCTGCCGAGCTGAACCCTCCTCTGGCTGCCCTGCTGCCAAGAGAACATCAAGCCTGCGATGTGGCCACCTCCGGACAGCTTGAGACACACAAGTGGAATTTCTGCCTCACAGTCAAGTGCCCTGGATCTATCCGGTAGTCAGGAACAAATCCTGACAGACTACTTGCACTCTGTGAACTGTCTAAGCAGCTTCACTGAAGTATTAAACACAAAGGCATGACAGTTCAAGAGCAATCTAGCAGCCCACCAGGCTCTCCATTTAGATTTTCTTGTGATGTTATCGTATTCAACAAGCGATTAGGTAAAGACATATAAAATTCAACAGTCTTCAAAAAATAAAAACCATTCAGGTGCAAAGAAGGTATTTGGACCGTTTGGACTCTACAATAATTGCAGCCAGTCTCTAAAAATCTGCAAGACTCATGTCTATTTGAGTGCACACTGCTCATTTTATTAGAACTTTAATAGTCCTGACAGTTTGCGAGACATCTTGCCTGCGATATATTCATATTTAATTAAGAATGACAAGGAGGAAAACAAGATGGAAAATACTAGAGGTCATTAGACTCCCTTTTTTAAGTGAAAGAATACACATAGGAGGATTTTCATCCTATGTGCTTATTAGCATTTCACTTCCTACTGGCAAAGCCAGTGGAGCTGAGTCTTGCCCTTCAGTGCAGCAGTGATGCCAGTCCTCTGCCTCTGTTAACTCTGGTATCTTACAGCACTCTGCCATTTGCACAAACAGAAACAGGAATGACACCAGCAAGTTAATTTTCATTCCACAGCAGGATCTGAACTCCACCCTGCAAGGGTGAGAGGTGTCTGAGTCAACCCATTAAATCTCTCCTGTCTCCTGACACCTCTTTAATTTCTCATTTCAAAAGATGTTCCTAATTATGTCTTTCGGGATTTGAACCAAAACTTTCCTTATAAAAAAATCAAATAGCATTTGACAGTCCAAGCATAGATGGTAACAATTCTTCTTAATGGGTTTTTGCCATCGAAACACTGAACCTTCAACTAGTCTCAAACCCTGCAACTGTCGATTATCACCTACACTACGAGAAAAGCTGTTGGGCAACTCACACTAACTTTATTTACAAAGTAAATAGAGCTAAAGTACTTAAGCAGGTGAGGAGCTGGGTATGCTGGTGACAGCCTCAAGTGGGTAGATAGAAGGTGCAAGGGGAAAATGAGCAAATTTACAGCAGTGACCAGAGGTATTACATGACACATCTGCTGTGGTGGGCAATGCTCTGACACCCTTCAGCTGCTCTGCCTCCATTCCTGAGACGACTGTTACCAGATCTCCAACGAGGGGAGAAAGAACAGGCGGAAGAATTTTGTAACAGTGATCCCTAAAAGTTGGAAAAAAGAGCAGCTTGGGCTTTACAAGGCGACTAGCTGGGAGAACAGATGGTGTCTGGCCAATCACCAATTCCGAGGCAGGTCTCGAGTATTTCATTAACACTGAATTTGAATGCGACTTTGCATGAATGTGTTTCTTCCTTTGTTCTTTGCCCTGGAAGACCAGCTGTAAAATCATTGTAATTTTCATTTATTTATTTTCTGAAGGAAAAAGGAAGCAAAAACCACAAGAATTCTGCATGGACGAGTGCCCGAGCTTTAGATGGAGAATACATTGGATGAAATTTTGAACATAGCCAACATGGTGATAAAAATATATCAATGAAACCTGTTTTAAAGTAAACACAATGTACCACATATCATCATTTAGAGAATTTTAATTTAAAATGGTCTGGAAGTAAATCTAACAACCCAGAACAGTTTACTTGATTCAAACTCAACTTACCTGTTCCTGTTCCAGTCGGATCACCTCCCTGGATCTGCAGAATTAAAATTAAATTAATGTTACATATGTGTCTGTGTGAAAGACATTATATATAAACCACAAAAGCCAATTCTGCTCAATTTTCTGCCTTCTATACTGTGTCATGTTGACAAGTCAGCAACAAGGAAACCATTATTACTTATCTGAAGCTGCTTTTATCAGCTGGTTGTCATCCCTGACATCGCTTATCCATAAGCAGAATGGCAGTTTTATAAAAATAATAGGTCTTTTATGGGTAAATAGGGAAAATAACCTGTCTCAAACGGGTTAACCAGATCATCCTTATTATTATGTGCTGAATCAGAACCTGCCTTTTAACTGATGATGCACTGTTTTTGGAACTGAAAAGGCTTTACATTTTGCTACCAACCCTCCACATGATGGGAAGGCAAGAAAAGAGGGAATATGGAATATTTTTTGTATCTGAATCTGTATCCCATTCACTATCTTCAGTAGGAAAAATCCTCATGTGAAACCAATCTTTCAGTAACAAAATTAATTATGTGTATTAATCGCTGTACATGCAGGAGCTACAGAAATAATATTCAATATTGTAATGCCAGTGGAGGGAGCGTGACATGGCCAGTTTCAAAGTAATAGCACACAAGCACAGTTCTAGTTGTGAGTTTAACTATGAACTGAGATATACATGGCTGTCAAAAGAAAAAAAGCTTTTTGTGGGATGACAGGATGGAATGTAACATCCAGTGATGTTCTCTGTGAGATGTGCTCTGTCTTCAGGATCAGGTTGTTAATTCTTCTGAAAGGAAGTTACAGGGCAGCTACAATATCCTAAGCTGCCTGGACCGTAACTCTGTAAATAAAGACCTTTGACTACCAAAGACACTCTGGAACAAAAGGTGCTCTTTAACTCCTTCACAAGAAAGCCTGGGCTCCCAGTGCTGGAGCACACTAGGAAAGGAAACAGAAATTCAGATGCTTGCTTAAGTTTCATCTGAATGGGATTTCAACAGGCCACAGTATTACTTATCCAAATTAGCATTTCCCTCTCTCTCCTTCTGTTCATTAACCACCCACCCACATCTTGGGGGAGATAAGAGCCCAGGCAATGACTCGCCAAGGCTTTGTCTGGAACACCAGCAAATGCAGTGCTGAATGCAGTGATGTTCCCAGTGACAACATTAGTCAGAGACAGTTCTCAGTAAGACCAGCAAATACACATGGCATAGGCTACGACAACCCTAATTCTGATGGTATATTTAATATATATCTAGTGCAAGTTCTCATGCACGGAAGAACCTAAACCTGAGGCAAGTTAAATATATGTGATATTTTGAGTACATCACATATTGTGCATTACACGGGAGTTTTTTAATACTCACCACAAAATTCCGAATTGATCGGTGAAAAATTGTTCCATCATAATAGTTCTTCTTGCACAATTTGATGAAGTTTTCACATGTTCGGGGTGTCTGAAAGACAACGGGAAGTTTTAATTAAGCACAACCTTTAAACAATCATTACAGTGGTTACAAGAATCACTTTTCATTTGCCTTACAAAGAAACAAACATGCAGGACTCAAGGAGGACAGAGGCTCTGTCTACAGAAAAAAGCCTATAATATACGTTCTTTTAAGGTACACTGGAGAGACACACACTGTGTTAAATAAATTAAACCCAGACCTTCCAATTAGCACAAAGAAGTGTTGAACATTAGTGCAGATAATGGGAGTTCCCAGTTGACATCATGATGGTGAACACAGCTAAGCTCAGAGACTTGCAAGTAACTCAGTTCCAGCAGTGCATCACAATCCTGTTCCAAACGGGTGTTTCTAGCACTGAAAAATGTTAATTTACCGGGGTGAGAAAGAACCTGACTGCTCTGCTCCACTATTTCAAAGTGAGCACATTGAAGCTAACTGGGAGAGAAGCATTTGGTCCTCTTCACCACTTGGAAGTAACAATGGGACTGACCCAAGTCATTGGAACACAGGAAAAATAAAAACCAAATAATTTTCAAAATGCTAAATAATAATTTAAAAAATATGCTAAATATATCGCCAACTTCTAATTCACTTTTACAATGCAAATTAAGGTTATTTAGTGAATTTATGAGCCATGACATTCAAACAGTACCTTCTGAAAAACTTTACTGTCCATCTAATCATCCTTCCACTGTAACTGCATGGATTTTCTTCCCTGCAATACTAAAATACCTTCAGACATACAAACACAAGTCCAGAAACAGCCTGTTTTCTATACTTGGACATGTTTTCCAGACCCACTGTGGATTATGTGCATAAATCTATTCCAGTTTTACAAAAGAATACATCTAACTGAGTCCTTACAGGCCTTAAAAATATCCTTATTGTTGTATGTGCGGGCAAGTAAAGCCCCAGCATGAGCTGCAGTGGCTGTAAGTGAACACACACAAGCCTTGTCTTTGTGAAAGGCACGGACTCACTTTGCACTGGTGTGACTTCACTTGGGCTGGGAGCTGCTGAGACACAGAGGCTGAGCCGTGCAACCTGAAGTGACTTCAAAGCAAAAATCCAGCAAGGCCAGCCTGATTATAATAATTCAAGGATGAAATAATCTCTTATCTCTTGAAAAGCCAGTCCATACAAGTATTTATCTGGAACCCGACAGAACTTCAGTTTTCTGTATTTTCTCATCTGAAACACAGTCATTCTCATCCCTCTTTATTTACACTGAAACATCTCTTTGTTTTCCAACAAACATTACTCGTCATTATAAATTCTCTATATAGATTCCTTCTTAATTACTCTACTCAGATGACAGTTGTCAGCTGGGCCAGAAGTGAAAAAATTAGCAAATTCTAGTCTTACACCAGGCATTATTTCAGACTTCCTACAGAATTCATTACTGAGTTAAATGGTAATGGTACCACAATGGCTTTAGGGTAGAATGGCACCAAGACATGCATTTTGGTGGCATCCTGAGGGCAGCTCATAAGTGACTATATTCCATTAAAACTGTGTCAAGCAACAGGAGGTTCTCCTACAGTTTCAATGTTCACAGTCAGTGCGAATTTTTTCCTTTGAATTCAACATATATGCTTTAAAATAATCTTTGTACTTAACCTTTCTAGTAAAATTCAACTCCTGAAGAATCACTTGTGCAGCACATGCTTCCTTTATAAGACAGTATCATAACAGCCTTGATCCTAGTGTTTTGCTATTAGCTATTACTCATGAAAAATGCCAGTAAGGATAAAAATAAGTTTAAAAAATTTCTTTATGAATCACAAATGGAATCAGCAGCTTTTAGCCTAAGGCACTTTATCTCATGAGAGCCAAGCACTCTTTGGAGAGTGAGACACAGTTAATAAGTTCTCGAGGGGGAATAGAGCAACCTGTAATTAATTTTTTACAAAAAATGGAACCAGGCAAAAGACTGAGCCCCCTAGGAATAGACACTAAAACCATTTGAAATTTGCACAAGGTTGATAACCCAATACTGATTTCCTATTTATTTTCAAAACATGATTTGTAAAATATACATCAAAAAACCTGGCTCTAGTAATGTATTTTTTATGAAGGACCTGTGTTGACCCTTCTCTCTAAATGGATTTCTAGCTATTATACCCTTTCCCAGAAATAAGCTTTTCAAATGCAACTTCAGAAATATTTAGTATACATGCAATAAACATTCCACTGCAAGGTTTTCTTTAAATAATTGCCACCAAATTGGTTCCCATGGTCACCTCATGCATCACAGAGATACATTTGGCAGGTAAACAGTATCTTAGCAACATCACCACTACCTTTTATAGTGCTTTTTAGTAGACACAAATAAGGTTTGCATTCAGTCAGTAATAAACCCCAGTTTCAGTCATGCAGTAGGTCTAGAATATCTGGCTCAGATTATCTGATTTATTCAAAGCAGTTAATGTTCTTGCCAAATCTCACACTGCCAAGCACATTTCAGGGATTTTTTAAAACAGCATCCTATCCAAAGCAGGAGAAGGCGGCTTTGGGCTTATGAAGAAGGTGCAGATCCTCAGTAATGACGTTGTGTTCTGCACTGACCATACAAACAAGGCCAGTCTTTGAAGTCTTTGATCCAGCTACAAAGACTGATGACAAATACACACAAAGAAACCTGACTTTGTTATTTGATGTAAGATCTCGTGGCAGATGTCAGACTCCCAGTCTCTGAAAGCAAAGCTGTCTCCTTCTTCAGAAACTTCCTGCACGCCACTTGCCTCACAGCATTTCTGAAGGAGGAGGGGATGGTCGAGGCACCTGGAAATGCAGGAGGCAATGCCGGTTTCTTGTGGTCTCACGGCTGAGTGTGTGCTCCGGGCTCTCTGTTTAGTTCTGGCTGGTTTTGTCTTCAACTGGCCTCAACAGCAACAGCTGACCTTCCCCTCTTTATCCCTTTTACATTACGCTGGAAATGACTTAAATGATTTTATTCTGCTGACTATGACTTAGACCTATATGTAAGGAAGTTGAGGGAAAACGCCTCGTTAACCTGATCTGAAATCCACCAACAGAAAATATTGTTTTAAACCTACTGCAATATCTTCTCAGACTGATGAAGTGACAGCCCTAAAAAGGAAAATTTTAAAATTGTGGAAGGTTTCTGACCAAAGAGTGTGGCAGGACAGCCCTGAAAAATCCTCCTTTTCTTAGGTCAAGTTGGGACCACGTAAGTGAATGCAGTGTCTCTATGATATCCTTCAGCTTAAAGACACTTCTCTTTCTAAATGACAAATAGTAAGAAAAAAAAATCTTATTTATACCAAAAATGAGTCACCTGCTCCAACTGTGCTCTCTATTTATTTTGTAGATGCCAGATAACTGTCTTTCAACTGCTGAAAATTCACACCCAAGACAAGCAGTAAAATTTTAATAAGTGCTTTGAGACAGGAATCCAGAAGAGTACTTATCCCTGAAGATGCCACAAATGCTTTGCTTGGCTCACAGATATATATATTTAATGGGGCCACAGCCCAATGGTTTTCTAAGTAGGTTTAAGTCTCCATTTAGCTAACACACTTAGTAGGTAGCTCTGCATGGAAACACCAGCACTCTACCAGTTACTACGCCCAGACAAATTTCAGAGTTAAAGAAATTGCTACAAAGAATGACCCTGCAAAAATAGCAGTGACAGGAGACTGTGAAATCACAATACTGGGAGAACACTGAAGAAAGGAATATACAATTTAGAAAACCAAAGCAAAACAGACGAAAACCCCTGACTGCTTACTACAAACTTGTAGGATAAATGCAGATTTTATCCGAGCCAATTTCAGTTTTCATTTTGCCAGCAAGGGTGGCTCCAAGCCAGGTAAAATTCATCTCTCCTGCTGCATCCTGAGACCTGTAGGGTGGGACCAACCAAGCCAGGTCTCTATCTGATTTCCCAGTCTGCAGCTGTCCTTTCTCATTAGTTAAAATGGGTCATTACATTTGTAAAAGTTACCTTAACTCAGAATCTGTACTGGCAGTGAAGAGCCAAACAGCAGGAGATGAAAAACCTGCAGCACTCCTGTTGCCAAGGTGCGGGAGATGGGAAAAGAGGGGAGAGCTCCTGAGTTGTTGCCATGACTGCAAGGAAAAAGGCTTTACTATGTGAAGAGCTAATCATTTCAAAATGCTCCATCCCTTGAGGATGTGCATGAACCTTGAAGGGAAATTTCAGAGTAAGCATTCAGAAGCTGTCATTCACACATCTGTATAATTTTCTTGTGCTAATTCCACTTCCCTTTTATTTCTTTTTTCCTCTCTAAATTGGATGAACTGTAGTAGTAGCACTAAACTACACAGCCTTGCTATGTGCTCATTAACCCTATGTTTCAAAGCAGGAAATAATGAAAAGCTCATTCCTCTCAAATCAAAATTGCATTCGACAGCCTTTATCTTATCACACAAATGCCAGAATCCTGCTACTAAGAGGCATGAACTAGTGATGGAAATTTCTAAAGCTTCAAATGAAGCCTTCCATTTTCTTAACACAGATCTCCTTTAACATGCAAGGTGGATTTTATTTTGCTTTAATCCATTTATGTACTTTTACACAGAGCATTTTCAATCCTGTAATTGTTCATTCAGCAACTCTTCTAATGCATGAGCCCATAAAGAGGTGATTTGGTAAGGCTTAAACTCAGTTTCCCCCCTTACCTTTCAATCTGTAGTACTCAGCCTACCCATTACAGGAAAGAACTCAGCAATAAAAGTTTGGCTTTATTTGGGGCTTAGTCAGAGCTAACTGTAATGGTACAATTTCAGGAATCACCATCTATCAGGTGCAAGTGTCTGTTCCCTCCTCCAAGCCATGGAAAGAAACTGGACATATAAATGTCTCAGTGTCCAGTACTGTTCTGGAAGGGCAGTTAAAGCACCCCATTTCACTTTGCACCAATGAACTATAGCACATTCCGTTTGTTTCACAGCAAGAGGGACAAGAAAACCTGAAATTCCACAAAGCCCACTGCAAGAGCATGGGAAGAATTTCACTGTGGGAAGCCCATGACATTTCCTGCAGGAGAAATGTTTACTCCAGACCTAAACACCAGGCCCTGCCAGCTCCACTTTCCTGCTCACAGCTCCCCAGTGTGCGAGAGGGACTGAGCCAGTGACAGGTGATGGTGGCAAACAACAGCTGCCCACGGTGGTTCAGTTCAAGAAAGCCACGGTTGATCTAAGGGGCACAATTCTCAGGCTGGTTATACCCCGAGCAAACGCATTCGGGCAATTTGTGATCCGGGATGAGAAGGGCGCAGTTCCAGAGAGTGAGCGCTGGGAGACAGGAAAGCACTGGGGCACCGTGGGGTAAAACACTCAGCCAGACTCCTACTGATAACAAAAAAGAATCAGAACAAGCTAACTATGCATTGGGTAATAGATTGCTGACTTGATAGCAAATATTTGCCTATTTTGCTACCTCAAAGCCTCCCAGTTCGCTTAGAACAAAGAGCAGAATTAATGCATTCTCATTACGCAGAAACCCACTGTAATTTAATCAGCTATTTAGCAAAGACTTCAGCAGATAGCTAAATTTCACTTCTAAAAGGCATTTCTTCCACAATACTGACGTTCATGAAGCTACTGAAAACTTTTTCAAAGTCTAAGCAAGATGCTCAGCTTAGACAAGATGCCAGTAAAAAGATGACACACTTCAGTTTTACTTCTCACATTTTTGCAAACACAGGGACAATCAATCAGTTTAGCTGAGCACAACTCAAATTAAACAAGGCATCTAATTCACTCATCTAATTTGTCAGTGTTAACTACTAGTTCTCCAGAGGCAGTCAGCCACAGTTACTACTTTTCCTCTATTTACTGCAGTGGTAGAAAAGAAAACAATCCTCTCCCCACCCCACTGCCCCCTCCAAATTTGCCATCACACAAGGGTTAAGGAGCTTGTCAGACAGCACAGTGCAGGGCTGGGTGCTGATGAGGATGGACTGGTAAGCAGGACAGCCCAAGCAGGTACAGCCTAAAGAAGGACACGCTCAAGCAACCTTCAGCAGCTTAAAACTGGGAGCAACGCAGGTCCCATGGCAGCTCCCTGGCATTTCATCAATCTGCAACTGCCTGCACATAAATTCCACCTTTTCAGAAGATGCAACCTGTAACAATTTCCACACTAGACAGAGAAGCTCTGGTAGCTGTCAACTTCCCAAGGTCACTGCGTTCTCATCAGAGCAGCCAAGGTGCAAACAAGAAACACGTCAGAGAAAGATGAAGAGCAGCAGCTGTGTAACTCCAAACCATCCACCTCACGCTCGGGTTTGGGATCGCTGTGTGGCAGACACAGCTGGTACGGGATGTCTGCACCTCATCTCTGCACCTCATGTCTGCAAATGTCAAAAATCAAGGGGCACGATCCAATAACAATCAATTCCCTTCCCAGATCCAGCTTGCCAGGGCAGCTGGGACGACAGAAAGGGTCCGAATGTGCAAAATGCCTTTCCACCAATGACTTAGTGCCAAAGGCTGCCAGGAAAACACACAGACAGCCGGGGGCAGCAGGGACAGGCTCATGGGGAGGTGGCTCAGCATATAAAGCTATGGGAATAAGGAGGAAGGGAGGACATTCAAAAAGATGATGTTTGTCTTCCCAAGTAAACATTACGGTGATGGAGCCCAGCTTTCCTGGGGATGGTTGAACACCTGCCTGCCCTTAGGAAGTGGTGAATTAACTCCTTATTTTGCTCTGCTTGTGTGTGCAGCTTTAGCTTTATTTGTTAAACTGCCTTTACCTCAGCCCACAAGTTTTCCCCTTTTCTGATCCTCTCCCCCACTGCACTGGTTGGGGAGTGAATGAGTGGTTGTGTGGGGCTTAGCTGCTGACTGGAGTCAGCAACTCAGTCATCCTCAGTGAGGGTGTTATGCCTTCAAAGTTACAACTATTAAAATAACAGCTTCCAATCTCACTTGGAACAACCTAGAAGTGACCTGTTCATTAAGATGGCTGTGCAGAGCCATCCTACTCTCAGCCCCAAAGAGCAATTGCTATTGCACCACTTTGAGGGAAAAACCCGCCAAGAAGTAACAACATCCTCTCTAACAAACATTTTTATCCAGCTCTTCTTCTACTGGAAGAGCACAGCTTTGTTTGTTCTTAGCTTCTGTTGACAAGAACTCTCAAAGTTGAGAGTTGCAGCTCTTCCTGTAATTGCCTATTTTGATGAAAAAATATGAAATAAGCCATTACAACCATGCCAAGACCACAGTATTTCATCCCTCCAATCCTATTACCAAGTGAACAGATACCGGTAAAACATCAGCCAGTTATTCCCCAGACAGTGCCAGTATCATGTTGACAGAAAGCAAGTAGAATGGAGGTTTAAATCAGAAAGAAAATAAGAGATTCGGGAAGACTGGAGAACCTCATCATGCCAGGAGGTCAAAGGATTTTTTTCACTTCTTTTGCCACTGGAAATGGATAAGAAGTTTACAGGATTCTGATCTTCAGAACAGTCCCTCACACAAAAGGAGAGATGATTTCAAAGAACATGGGCTGGATTACACATTTATAGATCACAGGCATATTTAACAGGTCAGAGGGCCTAAATAGATTAAAACATCAGTAAAGGCTTCTTCGGAAAGCTATGCCAAGACATCATCATTAAGCAGAGTTTGCCAGGCCCTAAAACCTCAAAAAGCATTCGTGGAGTGTCAGATGAAACTTTGAAATCCATCACACATTCTTCTTTGTTTTGCCATCTTGCCCTTAAACCTTAAAGTACTTAAACCTGGGGGAGACAAGTGAATTTGTAAAACCTGCCATGGAAGCTACAGATAAGTATTTGATTACAGCTCGTGGCATGTGCTGAATCATCAGATCATCACCCCAGTGACCACTTGTATGCAGACGACTCACGCAGCAGAGAAGGGAGATAGAACATCAAACCACGTGTTCATCATTTTGACAGGACCTTCTGGAGCATAATATTTACATATTTATTTATATGTAGATATATATTTTTTAAAATGGCTGCTCCACCACCTACAAGGTATAACTCCATCACTATAGTGACTAATGCAGCAGAATACACATGGATAATATGCAGCTGTTCCCAGAAGCATCCTGATTAAAGCAGCTAAAAGAACTTGAGGAGACTACAAAAATCACAGTAAATAAAATACAAGAAATTATATTCATTGCCTTTCATCAGTTATTTCTTCAGAATTTATGTGTTTGACATGCATAAGACTAGAACTGAAAGAATAACACTTGTTGGATGTTGTTACATCCTCGGTACTTGCCAGAATTACTTCTGGCAAGTAGAATTTTTGTAAATTTTTATCCAATTAGTATATACAACAAATGTTGCTTATGCGCAGCTGAACTCAGCTTCCTGGAAGATGTCCCTACAAATGGCCATCTCATTAGTTCCCATCAGGAGGAACATACTGTATCTGAATAGGAGGATTGGGAGAAAAAAAAATGACCAGAAAAAAGCAGTAGGCACACTGCAATGATCCCAAGAGAGAACAGTACCATACCATTGCTCATCTGAGGCACAAATTCAAGGGGGTGGGAAAAAATCCAGCTTATCTTCCAAAGTCTTTTTATTGCCTTTTTTCAGGTCAGTGATTTAAACCACACATCATCCTTCTGGAACCTAAGTGAAGTTTTCTGGTGCTCTGAACAAGTGATTTCAAACACTGAAAATATCTGGATTCTAGTCCTATTTCATGCTCTTTCTGAATCCTGTCACAAAGTAACTGATGACTTCAATCACACTGCAACACTGATTTCCTGCCCTGGATCAATACAAAACATTTCTTGATTAGGTTTTTGGTGCTAGGAAGAATTTCATCACTATCAGTCTTATTGACTGGCACCTTAAAGTACCAGTATATGAAGAACACTATATTTATTTTTAAACAAAGGTTTCCACGAGTACATATAGACTGAGCTACAAACAATCCGTACTGCCAAACAGCCCACAAAAAATGGGAAAGGAAGGAGACAACAGGGCTGTGAAGGGACTGGGAGTGAGCACCCAAGGAGAGTATTGGAGGCAACAGATACTGGGCAGATTTCACAAGCAGTGCAGAGTGCTGACAGCACAACTGCAGGAGTATTTTACTTAAATACAGACAAGAGGCATGAAAATCCCATTGAAGACTCAGTACACATACCATTTAAGATAGCAAGTATCTTGGTGCTCTCTATTTTAGTGAGGAGACTTCACCTCAAAGTATGTATTGAAATCTAAACCATAAGACTATTTCAAAATGTAATTTAAATGTTGCAAGTCCTACCCCTGGACACAGGTATTTATCTGTCATATTTATATAACAACTTCATCCTCAAGCTTCCTTAAGCATTTCACAATAATATACTTGCAGTACTGTGAAAATATGATCACTGTCAGGGTGGCTTCCATAACAACCAGAGCACAGGATATCCCTGAGCAATTAAAAAAACACCCTGTGCACTCTAATTTGAGTGAGCATTATGGTACAGTCCTGCTTCCCCTGACTGCATTCATGGACCTCACCCACATTCTACACTTTGACAGGAAAACCACATTCTGTATATAAACCAGCTCCAAATAGCTCCCAGGACTGGTCCAGCCTGTGCACTGGATAAGGCAGAAAAGTTGATAAAAACTTGGCATATGATTAATTAAGACTACTGCCATGCATATTTACAAGCAGGGTGAACTGCAAGTGTTTAATGATGCTCAGATTTTGGCACTTCCCCATTCTCTACGCTGGTCTTTGCAGTCTCAAGAGGTTCACTGGAGCTGATTTCTGCCTATGTCTGTGACCTCTGTATGTGCTATATGTTTGCAGCTCTGTCTGCACTGAGCTAACCTCAGTGCAATGCAGGAAAACCAAAGTTAGAAGCACAAACTCCTTATTTAGTAAAGGGAGAAAAACAAGTGCCTCCCGGAAAGAACGGATTTCAGAGACCTAGGATGATGACCTAAGGTGGATGTTGTGAAAACCTCCCTAAAGCAGTAAGTTTTTCCTATTTATTCTAAATATATATCGTTTTCCCCTCTGCAGTGCCAAAGGTCTGCTTAATTCACACAGATTTAATCGGCACGAAGGAACAGATGGCTGGGGCCAGTCTGGTTGTGTAAAACAGCACACACTTCCAGTGAGTACATGAAGAAGCTTTGTGTGTGAAAGGTAGATAAGTAGGAATTCATCTGGGAAAAAAGGAAACACCATGGATATCATACAGGAAGTTTATAATGAGCAGCTGAGCCTGGGTCCACACGTCTGAGTGACACTGGTCACACAAGTGGCCAAAAAGCCCACGCTGATAAGAATAGCTGCAGTCAGCCTGCTTTAGCCAGAGCCAGTTTGGGAACATATGGCAAAACAAATGATTCAATGCAATCTGCTCGTTCTGCCACTTTCCCTAAATATTGCTGTACTAACATCCTCTGCTTTTTGCCTTATTACAGTGTTACTATTTAAGAGCATGGAAAACACCTGTAGGGATGACAGAGACCTACAGAATTACTAACACTGCTGCTGTGGAGATTCTCATGCTGTTTGCATAGATCAGTTTGAGATGTTTACACATATCTTGCTTCTTACTCGTGTGAGAGAAAGGAAGAGAAGGGTAAGCCAGAAGGCTTAGGCTGTTTGCTCCTTTTTCTTTCTTGCACACAACAACGGATGCATTCTCCCAGTACATCTGGATTTCACACCAGGCACCCCAGCTCCTACCCAGCACCACTGCCCTTAAACTTTTGTGAGGCTCACAAGAAACAGAAGTGTTACCATTTCAACCTCATGTCACATCCTTCAACTTTTTAAAATAACAACTTTCAGGCCTATAATATCCTGAGACAAAAATCTCAGTAAACAATTGAAGGTCTGAAAATATTTTTCCTTTTATAGAAGGGGCTGTATAAATAAATAAGCAAACACACTCCCCAAGCAGTGACGTCTGAGACATCACTGTCGCCACAACTCATTCATCTATCAGAAGCCTTGCCATGTTTATTATTTTAAGGGCCACTGGTTTCCCCCAGAATCAGACTGTACAGAGTATAAAAAATTCCACTCTGTTGTTTTTTAAAATGAACTTCTCTTAATGGCAAAGGGAAGGTGTTTGAAAACTTGAACTTTAAGAACTGGGACAACAGGAAGTAAAAACATATTTTAACATTTTCATTTAGGTTTGTTCTATAAAGCTCAGGCTTTAGAAACAAATTTAACCATTTCTTAACTATATGGCTGCAGACTGACAGACTGCTCTTGGTTTCAGTGAGGTTCTGTCAGTAAGGTGCAATGTAGCCTTGGATTATTCCCTTCTCACTGTCTCACTGTGCTCTGCCTTCTCTTTTCTCTCTTCCTTCCTTGTCATTATTTGGGTCATTAATCCTGATCCTCTGAAGCTCTAAACATGTACCTTGGCATATTGTAGGTAGTCCACCAAAATGATGGGACTACTTACAGAGAACATTTACACATATAGTGTAAATATATACGGTTAATTAATTTT
>VYZQ01020762.1:36808-65834 GCA_013400655.1 Mystacornis crossleyi
TAATTTTATATATAGTATTATATATAAAATTAAACAGAGGTTTAACAACATAGCTTTGTGTATGTATGAAAATACATCAAAAGAGCTAAAAGCTAGTTATCTACCTGTATCTACTGCAACTACACATTATTCCTTTCTCTGGACATTTCCACTGCCAGCTCCAATTCTGGTTGTTATCTACAGAGATTGATCTTATGGGGCACAGTACCATATCACAGTGCAGCTCCAAGTTTAGGTCTCCTTTGTTAGTGTGAAGTCGCACATATCCCTTCTTCTTCACATACTGGTATCTCACAACATCTTCTTCAATAGCAGCTACGTCAAAGCAAAAGACAGTAATTAGCTCTCTGTAAGCTTACTCATTGATCTTTAGAAATCATCAGTAAACAATTCACAAATTGTACTGTCTGACCTCTTCTCCTGGGGTACCGGGTCTTGAGGGATCCTACTCTGCAATTCATCTATGATATCCTTGCATTAATCTCTGTGCAAAACACTTTCCGTTATAGTAAACCACCAACTCTTTGAGACCCAACCAAATAATCTATATTTTAACTCCCAGAAGCATTCGGTATTACAAACTATAATTTTCAAGCAGTGTCTACCGACCACAAATGTTACTTTGGAACCAAATTGCTTCTTGTCAATCCTGGAAGCCAAGCAGGTACTCATCAGTCAACCACAAACTGCTGACATACAGAGACCTACCCAGTTCTGAAAACAGCTGGAGCTGTTACTGGGGACATTACTGGTAAGTCAAACCAAAGAATCAATCTATGGTGTTTCCATTCCCATTTTGTCAAAATGTCCAGTTAGTCCGATATTTTCTATACTCAGTCACCCGCAAATCACTGTAACTTACCAAGTAAAGGAACTGAATTTGGCAAACACAGTTTTAGCAATGCGTTCAATCTTTGCCTAAGTATGTGACATCTAAATTTTAGTGACCAATTTTCTCAGCTGGAAATACTAATGATTCAGTGATTTAATCAATATCTAAACTAAGTAAATCTTATCCATTTCTGTTTAGGACGGAGAATAAAAGGAAAGCTTTATTGTATTAAAATGCATTTTCATGTAACCTTGAAAAGCAGTAAACTAAAAGTTACCACTACAAAATTTGCCGTTGTTCTAACCAATACCAGGGTACGCCAAAAAGGTGGGCAAGATTTTGTATGGTATTTGAGGAGAGACTGTATTTCATTCCTAACTTAGAAAAGGGGATATGTCACTTGGTCATCCCTGGGCATAGAAAATGTCTCATTAATTTTGGTTGAAAAGAAGTAACTGTCATTCAAAGCCAAAGCTAGATCCTAATGGCTCCATTATTTTCAGAATAAGCTCACGGGAAAGTAAGGATATATCTGGTCAGGGAACACATTTCCAAGGCATCAGTACTGACCAATTACCAATGCATTCCTTCATTCTTCATAAATGTATGTGTGCTAAGGAGCACACTTTAAAACTGGGAAATAAATAAACAGCTTGTAGGTAGGTAGTTCTGGTACCTGCTTCGTGGGTAGTTTCAGGCACCATTGCAGTGGAGGTGAAGGAAGCACTTACAGCTCCCGTGGAATAGTGAGCCTGTTTGCAGAGGAAAAAGCAAGAGAAAAAGACATTAGATCTTAGAATTTATGTACCAAAGATATTATACAAGCATTAGAAACAATGTCATCCTTCTGAAGGCAGACTTTCTGCTCTAGCTCCTACTGAAAGAAACAAATACCCAGTGCAGTGATAACTCTCCATCTGTTGCTCACATTTGCTCTGATGAAAGTGTAGTTAAGGCTGCTCATGCGCTGAACCAAAGGCGCTTAATGCTTCCACCACAGTTTAATACACCCCTCTGCAAGGATTCTATTATCAGAATTTATTTGTACGTCCACGGGTGGAGATAGGCAAGGAGTACTTCTGCCAAGACATCTGTAGAAGTCTCCAGTGCTGCTGAGTGAGTGGAAGGAAAATCCAGTGAACCACAGAGATACTGGGGGGGAGAGCAAACCAGTCCCCTCCCACAGCCAGCCCTGCTGCCTGCAGAGGCACCGTGCCCTGGTTCCCAAGGTCTAGTTTGAGCTCTGTAATTCTGCAGAAGGGAGATGTTAACGTCACACATGGATTTTGGAGTAAATTACAAAGATCTAATAAACCCATAGACCTGTTTAGGAGTTCCAGGGAAATGCCTGTAAAGAGCCCAGGCCAGGTCAGTGCTCATTCCATGAGGTTTCACTGCATCCTAAGCAAGTTTACAGCTATGCCCATCCACGTCATAAGCTGACAATCCGACTCCCCAACATGTGTAGAGCCCACCCTTGTCTCTGCCCTCTTTTTTCTTCTCCTTACCTTTTTCTTTTTTTTTTAATTGTAACACTACAATGTCACAAAAAAGGGGGCATCTGTGATCCCACTCCTTGGTCACATACATTCCCTAATCTGTCTAAACCCTCTCATTAAAAGCTGTATGATGCACTGCTATTAGTTTTCACATAAGGGTAATCAAAGCAAGTAGGCACACACATCCCAGAATTATTAAAGGGCAGAAGAATACTCTCTCTTGCCCATTTCAAACAGCCTTTGAAGTAGGAAGTCTAGATGCAGATGAACTGTTTCTCTTGACAACCATGAACATGCACCTGGAAGAACATCCTTTAAAATATTCCACTAAACCCCTGCATTCCAGTGGAAAAAAAAATGGAGGAGCAGCAGTGGATGATTTATGTATTTGCCCACACTAGAAATTATTCACTTGCACTGTCCTCAAGGTGTGCTCTCTCTGCCAATAAATGCAGGAAGCAATGATAAACAAACTCAGAGTGAGAGATTACAACCTGGGAAAAAGGTTCTGCCAGCACAAACATAAGCACATCATAATGATTCTTCCTTCTTACTGTGCTCCAGTTCTCAAATGTTCAGGTTCATTTGCAATGATTTAACAAATAGAAACTCACTGACATATATTATGCATGTCTAAGGAATCCTGATATGATTCCCATATTTTCATCTATGACAAATTTCTGTGTGAGAGGAAACAGAAGGAGCAGTGTTTCTTTATACTGCAATATGGCCTCTACGAAGAAAACCAACTATTACCATTCTTGAAGAAGTCAGTCAGTACCAAACTACAAATTAAGTCAACTTACTGCATTCAACTTATCCACTTTCTTCTTTTCAGGAGCCTTCATAGTTGCTGCTAAAATATCATCGCCTTTGAATTCCTTATAAAGCTCCAGTAAAGTCTCTCGGGTCTCTGTATTTGTATTTTTCAAATAGTAAGATGGATCTAATTTTGCTTTTTCTTCATCTAGGTAAGACAAAGTTAAATCACTCAATTAAAAGAAATACTGTATTTTATTCTCCTTCAGTTTATTACATATCTAATTGCACAAACATTTTCCAGATATTAATTCTACTTTTTTTAAAAATAAAAAGGTCTAGCAACTATATTTATTCCTACAGACACAGTGACAAATAGCAGTGCATAACACTAATGACAGTGTAACCCAAAACATAGCACAATAGATGCCAATATGATGTACAAGAAAAAAGAAATCAAACCAACTATCATGAAAATTTATTTGAAACCACTAGAAATAGTATCTAAGTCCATTCAAGTCTTGTAAAATTTTTATAGAACAATAAAGACAAAATACAGTTGGGTACAATATAAACTTCTGTCCTTCATCTCGTCACCGAATGGCCAGGCCTGTGATGCAAAAATCCCTTATTCTGACCAGGTAAGTAGAAAGAGATGCTTGCTTGCACAACAGTAGATTAAAAAACCCCAAAAAACAGATATGAGCATAATAAGCTAACCACTGAGAGATGTCCTTCCAGAAAACAGAGTCAATTCCATAACATCATCTTCAGATTTTGCATATTTGGGTTGGTGTTTTCCCAGCCTACCTTCAATTCATCCTTACCTGGATCAATTACTTTTATGTTGTTCTTAACATGAAAGAAGTTTGAGACGTTGAACTTATCCAGGTTTGTTGGATCCTGAAAATAGTAATAATTTAAAAAACTAATATCAGAGACCTTGGTAGGCACCTATTCCAAGCAACACATTAATCTGAAGCACAGACACCACCATAATAAAATACACAGGGAGAGACAGAATAACTTTCATACTCCCCAAACCACAGAAAGATGAAAAAAATATAAGACAATCAACCTCAACCAACATCAGCAATGAGTCTGTTCACAGCAGACTCCTTAGGGATCTGGAATTCAGCTCCAAACATATTATTACACATATATCACCCACAGAAGTTGCTACCAGAACTCGGCTGAGTCTACCCTATCCTAGTGAGAAGCGAGAACAATGCAATCCCCTGGTTCTTTCCTTTGTTCTGAGCTTTGGTCTAAGACCTGTGCAGATGCGTTTCAGCTATCTCCTGCTATTTATAACCCTGGGCCTGATTTGCACATGCTCTGTGAACTTTTGCAGTGCATTTCAAAATACAAATAAACCTCAGAGCAAGTCTCTGCAGTAAGAACTGTTTTGACAGCTGTTCTTTTCACTAGTGCTTACAGAACTATGTTTAAAAATAATGAAAAAAGAACGCTATTATGAAAATTCATTTTATTGTCCACTGGAGGAAAACAGCAGAAACACACAGTCCATTAACTGTGATTCTTTATGCTATCTCTAGGCAACTTTCTGCAGAACTCTGACCTTTTGTTAGAGAGAGTGAGACAAGGAATGCCTACAGGTGATCGAGGTTACTTTATACTCTTATTAATCAGTCTTTAATCCTCTATTTACAATGTCTTCAAGGTTTTCTCCTCAAGCTCCTCTGCAGCACAGAAAGGTCAAAGCATCAGCCCAGGACACCCAGTCTCTTACAGAAGGTCTGTCTTACAGAAAACAACTCAAACTTTCAAATACCAAAGTAACAAAATAATATGCAATAGTTTCTAGTTCATGATAAAATAATGCAAGACATTAGGCAAAGAACAATGCCCTTGAATAGTATTATATATATTATCCTAAAAAATTTAATACAGCTTCTCAGTTTCAACCACAGTTGATAAAAAGTTTGACAATTTCATCCCTTCCAGAAGCAAGCTGAGCTGCTAGCTCCATAATTTATAAAATGATCTAATTATGCCTTTCATTCATCCCTGAAATGGTATGCTTCCACCAGAGAGTACATTTTTAGTTTTACTGCTGGTAGTAAAATCAAAACACATTTATGAAATCAAGCTGTGTGATTCTGCGCCTTAATGGGACCTCCTGGCCTTCTGCTGTCCCCTTTCCTAACCAGCAGATAATAATTTTCTATTGTTTCCTGTCCCACTATACCCCTCCAATAGATCTTCACTGAGACAAAGAAACTGCCCAGAAAATTATATCTTTAAAATCTTGCTTTAGAAACAGACAATCTTTAAATAAAACTACTAAGAAATAGGAAATTTGGATCTGTTTTTTAGCCATTTTTGTTTCCTCTGACACCAGCACTCAGTCTATTTATTATTTATTACTTTACATACATATTTATATATGTGTGAATAGGGGTGATTTTGTGCCTTGCTTTCTGACAGTCAACAAGATGCATGGAGAAAGTCTGGAGAAAGAACTCAGTGTGTTTTCACAAGACATTTTCACTCCCAAGTACTCTGCAGCAATCATGAGCTGCAGCTTTCCAAGACAGCAATCATTGCCCTGCACATAAATGTACTACCTCAAAAGGTGAAGGAAGGAAGAACTGCTTACCCTTTCAGGAAAGGGAAAAAATATCTGTGTATTAATATTAATAGAGATAAATGGACTTATAGCAATCCATGTCTGCAGTTCATGGCAAAGCTGAAGGGCAAGACTGACTCCTGAAACCAATTTTTCACGGACAGGAGGAAAGGCAGCAGTAAAAATGAAACAGAAAACACCTTCATGATGTTCTTCTAAATAAAGCTTCTTCATTTATTGATTTATTGTTTAAAAATAAATAAAGGACATCACAACTGCCAGTGTCTTACAAAACCCAGGGGCTTGTGCTCAGGGTACCACAAATCAGATTAGTTCACACGTTTCACAGGCACAGTTCATTCAAACATCTGCGTGGCTTAACCAGCCTAATCACAGGCATCAAGCAGCTCCAGCAAAATGTTTACAGGCTCTTTCCTTGCACGGGGTTTCTCAGGGCTCTCCAAATCCCCAGCAGCCCCCACTTTGGCAGCGCATCCATTATCGTACGAGGGACAGCAGAGGCCACAGGGCAGCTCCTTCTCCTTGCGGCCCAGCTGTCCATCTGCCCCCCGGGAGAGCTGAACTCCAAACCCCAGAGCTGTGACCCAGGTCCTCTGGACAAGGTCCTTCCATCACACCCACGTGGGCCATCTGTGCCAGTGGAAACCCTGACAAAGGTTTGGTTTACAGTGTTGTCCCTTGTATTCCTGGCTCTGCAAAGCAAGAGTCTCACCACACATCCAGAACGGGGACAACCCACACTCCTACCCCAAAAGAGATTTCCCTCTGTCAGTGGAAGAGCCCCTCGAAAATTGAAATTTGAGTATCATCTTGTACAGGACACCTAGGACATGTTTATTCCTCGCTCTAAAACACAGCATCTTGATACACTAAGAGAAGTTTGATTAGAATTAGTTTGATGAGAATTAGTTTGAATTGGAATTAGCATACTGTGAAAGAACTGCAGTGAATATTAAGTCAAATACAAGACACCAGTTGCTTCTACCTGACCCCAAGAGCACAAACACATCTGACCAGTCCAACTGAGCTGCAGAAGACACAAACCGTTTCCTAACTGGTGGTACCAAGTCCTACAACACAAGATACACATTTTTTAAAGGTAAGACTATGAAAATTTTGTAACTTTGCACAGTCTTTAGACATATCACCTCAGGAAGAAAACTGTCTAAATACTAATATTTAGCCTGCCAAGCTCCTCTCATTCCATCCATGACAGTTACTGGGCACAAAATCAGAGCAGTCCAAATAAGATGCCACACAGATGGGTAGACAGACATACTCACATTGACAAAGCCTCAGGCTCTAATGAATTAATTGCCTCTCCTGGTCAGAGAAAGACTGAACTCATGGGGTTGTTCCCAGTCCTGTTAAGATTAAGGCCTGGGGCCCAAAGACCTAAAGAAATAAGTTCTGTGTAAGTGCACAGAAACCAGAAAGGAAGATGAACCATGGCCTACTTTTGTTTGTCTTAGCATGTTTAAAAAACAGGTATTCAAAACACCACGGTTGGCAGTCTCAGGGTTTTTCTTATTAAGGTTATGAACAATAAACTTTAGTTTAGCAAATTACTAGCACAGATATAGACTTCAAAGGGTTGTTAACTATCATCACTATTAAAAATCTCATATTAAAAGTTTTCCTGAAAGCTGAGCTCTGAAAACAGTTAATCTCAAGTTGTATTCCACTTGGTTTTTTTTCCAGTAATTTTTTGGTTTTACCTACTATGGGAAACAGCGTGAACTCTGTTAATCTTAAGCACCACATACAAGCCCCCAAAAAGCAGGTTAAAACCAGCAGGTTTAGACTGTGTGATTTCTCTGAGTCCTGATTTCTCTCTTACCATTTGGCTGGCCATGCTGCATCCCTAATTATCCTCAGGACTGTCACCCTCATATGCCGACCATGTCCCACTTCTTTACCCACTACTCTGCACCTCCATTGGTGCAGGATTCTCCCTCACAGTGACCTCACCCACAACTGTGAGGAAATCTGCTCTGACCTTCTGTCACACAAAGAGCAAACGAGCAATAGCTGAGGAGTGAAATATCAATTAACAGTGTGCAGCTCAGCTACTTCCAGCTCTGCTCATTATCTGTGCTTCCTGCCACAAATGTCAGTGGTGTTTCACAGCTTGTCGGGAGCCACGTCTTGTCCACAGCTGATTAGGTTATATAGAAACAATAAAACTGACATAAGGAAGCACATAACAGTATGAGGCTTTTTTTCTTATAACAGCAGCAAACCTGTTAGCATTTACACAGACTCGGTGTTTTCTTCTCTTCCCCCCTCCATTTCTGCAGTACAAAGAAGACGCGTTTGTCAGCCGACATCTACCAGGGCAGGCTCTCAGCAGGCTGCCACAGAGCCCTGTGCCTCTTAGCCCTGGCACAGCAGGGCAGGGGCTCTACTGCAGCTCCCGCAGCGAGGAGGAACCCTCCACGTGTGCCTCTGCCTCACCTGCAGCACTGCCACTGAGCACAGCCACACTTGTCATGACATCTCCTGCCAGCACACAGCTCAGCAATAGCTTTGGAGACTTTCCAGAGCAGGAATAATTTCTGCTGTATCCTCACAAACTTAAGTTTGTCTCTTGTTTGTGAACAGAGCCACAGTGGAGGATGACAAATTGACAGGGTGCTAAAGGGGAAATTGTTCTTCGCTCCTCTGAACACTTCTCACCAAACAGGATGTGAAAGCTGGGTATTTCAGCATCCTTACTTTGCTCTCCTCAGGACCTCTCACACTTGCTGGGATGGGAAGTCCACCAGTGTGTCCAGCAAAGCACTGCCTGACCCTGTTCCTCTCTCCACACTGAGCTGGGGAGAGCCTGCCTGGTCTTATACAGGGAATTCAGATGACAGGTATTTATGTGCTTGCCATTAAGTTCCACATCATTACACACAGAATAATTTGTATGACATAGGATTAAAACACAATGCAATTTACATTCACACTAATTAATAATAATTTCTACCAGATTGTTGACCAGATTTTGTCATAAAGATTTGACAGTAGATATTGAGATCTAGCACTCAATACCCCAAAAATTTACTTGGAAGATAATTTCAAATTAGGTTAAAAACATTTAAACTGAATACTAGCTGAAACCCAGTAAAACATGGAAGAATCACCTAGTTCTGAACTGAGGTCTAATGCAGTATTATTTCAAAAGCTGTGCTCAATCCTACCTTGAAACCAATTGCAAAGTGAAATGATGAACAGCAATGTACCAGAATGGCAAGCAGAAGAGGGAGGTGAGAACACCGCAAACAAGTGTTAACAATATCAGCTTCTCCATTACAGACACCCTGTCCCCACAGATCTCCAAGTGCTTTACATCCTGCCTTACCCATTAAGTGCAACTAATTAATCTTACAGTACTCGAGTTTCCTGTCACCTGGGAACACATTCCTGACATTTTCAAGGGATGCTGAGTTAGGCTGAGCTGATCATCTTTCAAGGTAAAGAATATAAGTGGGTTTAAAGTTATGAGAAACATAGACAACATAAAACAGCATATTCCATTTAAGAGAGACATGAACCAGTACAGCTGGGAGAAAAATTATCTGCAATAATGATAAACTGTAAGGAGAGAGAAACTTGGAAAAATGTAAGACCTGCACTGCAGAAGATGGAAAACTTGAGTTTATAGCAAGATCACAAAGCTAAGAAAAGGAAATTTAAACTTTGCTGTAAAGAGCTACAGTCTAAAAACCCAGTCATACTGGGAGTGCTGTATCTAGGAAGGGTATCATATGGAATAATGTCATGTGCATTTCTGTCATCATCAGCAAGATACTAAACTAGAATCCATGACTTCTTCTGCCTGAATAACTCCACTTCAGTACTGCTAATGTATCTTGCACACCAGGATATGGTATTACTCTTTACCTCCTGCCCTGACTGGCTGGATAATATGGCCATATGCTGATGAAAAACTGCCATGCTCCACCCCAGGACATTTGCATTTCAACAGGGAAAAGGCAATTTCTGTATATGAACTACGTGTAGGAAGCACTGTGAATTCCTTTATAAAGAGGAGCACGTCATGGACCTAAGACAGTATTATTAACAACTAAAGTTGTGATTCTGCTTTTTTTAGTTTCAAATTTTAAAAAAAGTTGTCCTTTTTAACAAGTAAATAGCACATAAATAACTGTTACTAAATTCAAAGCAACCAGATAAGATGGTGCTTAGCAGAAAAGATAACAGGGTGGATTACGACTTGTGTTTGAATAATGTTTAGCACCAAGAAGAGGAAAAGCATATTATGCAATTCTGCCTCCTCTGAAAAGAGCAAAGCTTTTTTCTTTTGTTTTTAATTATATATATTAGGAGAGAGAAGCCAAGTTTGAGGTCAATTGCTATTCTGGTAAAATCCAAGCAGATGTAAAATACTATTCAGCTGTTATTTGCAAAGTAAAAATGTTTCTTATAGAAACTTCCTTTATATCTACTTTTTTGCCAAACAGCAGGGACAGTGATAGCAACTCTCTCTCAATTCCAGCTCTCTTGGATACCACAGCACTCAATTTACGTGGGGAAATGAGAAAACAACAAAGTGATACATTTCAACACAGAACGGGAAGATTTGTAAGAGAAGGAGGAATTGGGGTAGAGCTCTGAAACACAACAGATTGCAGTCATGAACTCTGGCTAAGAAACAGAGCCACAGGTGGTGGAGCTTGGCAGTGTGAAGCCTGAAGCCACCATGCTGCCTGCAGCCTTGTCAACAAGAGAGCTCGTAGAGGAGACACCGGTCTGCCTTTCAGTAATTTATATGAAGAAAACACTGTGAGAAAATAACAACACATTTCTCTACCACATATACTTAAGCAGTTCTAATACCCAGGCTAGTCACTCCACTTCAGGTTGAATCCTGGCCTCCAAAAAGCAAGTCAGGGTAGGGCAGCAGTTTGAATAGGAGAAATCAAGTTATATGTGCAAGTTTGCAGTGGGTGTTGTGCAGTGCAGTAAATGGCTCCTACTTCTCCTTCAACAGCCTGAAGCTATTTTAGGCTGTTTGTTAAAAATAACGCTGAAAAAAATATCTAAAAACTGATCTGGTAAAAGGTCAAATCTTATCTGGTCAACAGCATTCAGATGGTGAAATATCTTACAGTCCAATCCCAAGATGGGGGTGTTTTTGCTATTTCTACACTTATTTAAGAAGAGTGTAGCACAAGACTACACAGCAGAAGTTAACACCAATCCATACCCAGCTGTTTAAAGTTATTTACTCACACATTATGAACACCACCCTAAACAAAGATGGGAGAAGTGCAGACAATGTGTGACAGTGACCTCGGACTGCACAACTATCAGAATCTGCTTAGTTTCATATTAGACATATTCCTCCAAGCAAGCCAGAAACCCAACATGTCAAGAATGAAGATGAAAAATATTGATAAAAACTCACATAGGGAACCACTAAATTTTTAGATGCTGTACTTTGAGATGTAGGGGACTAGAGCATCTGTGAAAAATCAAAGCTAGGCAAGTAACAGGAACACGTTTTATACATACATTCAATTCCAACCCTATAAAACATACCAAAATATTTTTTTAGCAACTGCACATTTCAATTATTTGTTCAAAATAACTTGGTTCTCCATACGGGTGCACAGACAACATTTTTAGACACTTGTCTTTTTTTACTTTTCCAAATCCATTAGCAACCATGCAGTTACACAGAAATAACACTCTGTTGGGAGCTTTCAATCTGAAAAAAAAGCTGTATTTTTTGCATCCATTGGAATAAAAACATTTTACTTTGTTGCAATAGCTTGATCCGCAACAAGCCCAAAGGAACAGAGGAAAAATATTTAAAAACATGCTGGGAGTAGGGAGGAAGGGCTACACTTTATTTAAATCTAGACACAAATAAAAAATATTTTTCTATTTGAATTAGACTGTATTAGTTTTGGCTAGTGGCAATTAAGTGTTCATGAGATGCATACTAACTTATGATTTCAATAATAATGATCCTGGAATCCTTTTTCTCCTGTTTTGAAATCATGCAAGCTTAAAAGTACCTACTTTTAAACAAAAGTTTTAGATCTTTTGATACGCAACTGCATCTGTAAATATCTATCTTTTACACTGTAAAATTTACAATGCTCTTTTAATTTAAGTTTTCATTTTCTTAAAATTAGCAAAGGACCAACATTGGTATCTATTAAGAAGCAAAACATTCCAAACAAGTAATTAGAGAAAATCCTCTGGTTTGCTGCTTGTTTTACTCTACATTTAGAGAAACATTCTATGGAAAACACTTTTCTGAAGCTTTGACTCTTTTAAACATCTTTGAAAGGGTAAGATGGACAATCCACTTCAGTCTTAATGCAACACGTCAAATTCCTAAAAGTTTAAATACTTTACATTCTAAATATTGTTTCTTTTGACACCACAGGCCACGTGAGGCATGTTACTACTCTTCCAGATTGTGTTATATAGCATCTTTGTGGCTTTGCTGGGTAACACAGAAAATACAGCCAAGTTCCTCTGCTCAGTTCCTCTAGTGTCCTGCTAGGGCAGTGCAGCCAGCAGCACCTCTGCACCAAAGCAAGCCGTGGGGTGTAACAGAGGGCAAGGCTTACCTGCAGTGTCACGATGTCTTGCCGAGTGAAGGGCTCGTCTGTCAGGAGATCCTTGTAGCTCTTTGGCTTTATGTTCAGCTGCTCGACTGCCTAACACAGGCAAAAGACACAGAGAGCAAAAATCTCGTGTGTAAACGCTACAACTAAATATGGGATATCAATAAAAGCTTAAAGTACAAATCATAAAGAAAACAACACTGGATGTGGATTCATTAATTGAAGGATTTATTTGCTACTGAAAAAAATAAATAAACCTTGCTTTTACAGTAAGGATTATGCAAAGAAGTCACCATTAAAATTCCATTTGGTTTCACATAAATGTTCACAAAACACGAATAAAAATGCAGTTTAAGTGTCCATTAAGGCATTCTTTCTCCTATTCCCCCAGCTCCAGCTAAAATGCTCTTTTTTATTCATTGATATGAATAGAAATGAGGCAATTTGTGTTTTTGTGATGACACTGTATCAGAAAGAAGACAACAGAAAATTTGTCTATTAATTCAACTGAGGAGCATATAAGAGCTACTCATTTTGAAATACAAGATTCAGTACATGCAGATTAACTTAAGAAAAGGTTTTAGAAATAATATTTAATTCATATTCTAAAGCTGTTCTTATTTTGAAGGCTAAAGTTGGACAACAATTTGTGAAGTCAGTTCATCTCCCTGTCCTTTAACTTCCCTGGCTGTAAAACAAGAACAGAATTTACCTGTCTTTCTAAAACATACTGTGATCTTGACTGAAATGCATCAAGTATAAAATATTAATAATGAAACACAACAGAGAACCTACCTCATAGGCAAACACATTTCCAGTAGTCTTGATGGCCACAATATGGGAGTTATTGGTAAATACAGTAAACAGCACTGGACAGTGATATTTGCCTGATAGAGGGAAAAAAGTTAAAATTTCACATGAAGACCTGTAACTGTTTTGAAATAGCTAATTTTTCTGTTCTCTGTGGGTGATATTTACATTAATTTTTAATATAAAGTGCAACTTCAGTGTGTATTCAATGGCGTTTTAACGTTTTGATTCTCCAGTGACAGAAAAAGTGCTAGAAAAAGTAACAGTTAAGAGAACTATAAAACAAGCAAGGAAAATGCAGTTCTGAAATCTATTGCGTTCAATCCCCTAACACAGAATTTTGTCCAACTTGCTTGATATTTATGAAATACCACAATACAATTGTTACTGTTGTAATCAAAGATCTATTGATAACATGAGCCCGTAGCTTGTAATGAGCCCGTAGCTTGTAATGAGCCCAGAGCTCTGTATCACTCTTGTTCCCAGGAATAAAAGTTTAGCTTATAGCCTACAGAAAAGTTCACAACAGCTGTTGTGCTGTAAGCAGAGGGGAGAATTTTGTATTCAAATGTGGCAAGCAGAATGCCATTAAATCTGAACATGTTACTCAGTAAGGAACCCAGCTTCTGCTCTAATCAAGCTGTGAATTTTCCCAGGAGGGTCAGCATAAATATTAAGCAAGTCAACAGCAAGCAAACTGATGGGAGGCAATGTAGGAGGAAAAAGAAAAATGTCTGGATAATCTCAGCAGAAAGCAATTAGAAGAAGGTTATTAATACTTGATCAGTTTGCTAGACCTGGGGGCTTGGGTGAGATTTTTGAAATAAGTTGGGCCTATTTGGTTCTTTTTTTCCTAATTACCATTTGAAAATCTAAACCAGCAGGGAGGCCAGAACAGGCTGCTCACAGCACCTGTGAGGACAGGGGAGGAAAACACCTACAGAGACTGTGCTCACCGGGCCATCAGAGGCAGCTCTGCCTCCCCGCACAAGTCAGAGCTGAGGACACTTTTGTTACTGCCACCAGGGCTGAAAGAAAGCCATCGCCACAAGCGACTGAAATTCAAGAAGTTTAGAGAGGGATTTTTGGAAGGGGCATCAGTGACCCAACTGATGGATACAGAAACACTGGTAAAACGTGAGGCCTTGTTCCAGCTTCACAAAAAAGAGCAAGTCAGCATATTCTCAGTTCTAGCACAAGCAAAACTGCTGAGGGCACACAAACGTTGATCTGCATAGAAGGTACTCAACCCATAAGTGATCACTACATGTGAAAAAATGCAGTGTCCAAAGACCTTTTACATCATATTTCTGTGTGAACACAGAGGATCCTACATATCCACATCTTACGATTTAAGGAAAAGTTTGCTGATAGACAGAAATGCAACATTTAATTTTTGTCTTTTGTTGCATTTTCCCTTGATTGGTCAATGACATAGAATGCACCTTTTTAAGGAAAAGGCTTCTAAGACTGTATGGCTGCTGTCATTCCACCTCAGCACTATGAACTGGACTTCTTTAGGGAAAGCACAATGTCATGGTATCTTTCAAAAGCCCGGGCCACACTGACTATTGATCAATTTTTAACACCCTGCTCTTTAGACAGATGGAACACAAGGCACAGAAGAAATCCATCAGCTACAGAAAAGAGCTTGTAAGCCATAGATTTTGGTAAGATAAGGAGACAGACACTCCAGAATTTTATTCCCACCTAATCTTTGCCATTCTCATTTCAAAGAAATCATTATCTGCTTTGTAGAAGATGAATTCATCTCCACGCTTCTCTTTGGTTCCTACTATGCTCTCATAGGAGGCAGATTTTATATCTTGCAGAAATAAAACTCGAGGCGGCTGTCTTGTGTGCTTCTATTCATAAAATCCCACGTGCTCATTTAAGTCTAATCCCTTTTATAAACAAAAAGCTGTTCAAAACCAAGTGAACAGCAAATATTGCCACAGGCAAGTTAGAAATAAGACAACATTACAGAAATTTCACTTTTTCTGATTCTTTCCTTAAAGTAAACAGTACCTTAGTGCAGTAGCAGCTATAGTAAAGTGAAATTGCTGAATAATTTACAGCTCCCCAGTGTAAAGAAAAACAGAAGTGGAACTTTGAAGGTAAACATATCACTCACAAGAAGTAATTACTCAAAAAATGAAAATCATGATAGAGAACACAAACTACTTAAGTTCACCATGAGTAAGACAAACTAGAATTTATTAAAGCACTCATTAAGGAAAAAAAAACAACAAAACACCACCACAGAAAATGACTGCACTTACCTTCACTGTTTTTAGCAAAATTCAGCTTAATAAGTGATTTGGCATCTAGTTTCTAAAGAAAATAAAGCATTAAAAAGATTAATCAGAACAGAATGTAACCATGGAAATAAAAGGAAACTCTAACATCACTGTTAGGACTTTAATAGTACATAATTTATTAATAATATATTGCAAGTTGTCTGAATCATCAGAACTCTGGGAATTCAGGCCACAGACAGCCCACAAAAACAAGGCTCAGGGAGCCTGAGAACCGGGATACATTTGTTTACAGGGCTGTATTTGACACAGTACAGTGCTAGCATGGGGAATCAGCTCGAGGGGTTGCACAAATCTTAGCACAGACTGAAAGGGGAGTTTGCATGAAAAGCTAAGAGGCAAAGATCATTGCTGCTGATCAGAAAGGGCAGTGCAGCAGGGACCTCTGATGAAAGTCATAAAGTCAGCAAACCATTTTGGCAATCAAGCTCGATGCTTTTTCTGCAATAACTGTAATTATCCTTTTACTCAGGAAACGTGCAGCAGAGCCCACATGACAGCCAGCAATAATAAAGAGAAACCGAGACACAGGTTCTCTGGAGAGGCACTTGGGGTCACGAAGGGAGTTCCAGGAGGGATTTTCAGCCACTTAATCCCCAGGTAACAATTCCACTGAACAGGGAACTGAGATGACAGCCAAGGTTGGGATAATGTTCTCCAGCTCTAGAGAAGACACTGCAAACTAAGCTACAACTGCTCTCCCACGCTTCATCAGAAGGATGTCTATGGCGTTTTTCTGCTGCCCTCTCTCTGGAGGGGTTTTCTGACATGGGAAGAGAAGAGCTGTCAGGCTGGCAAACATTTCTGGAGACTCAGGCTGCTCCTGTCCTGCAGCCTTCCCTAAGACATGGACGCTGCAAGCACACCCAGAATAACAGTGAGCCTTCAGTAACACGACAGGCCCACGTATGCCAGTCATCCCGTGGGGTCAGAATGTGATTTGGGGACATCACTGGCAAGACAGGGCGTATCACAGCCTGGGTGACCCCCCCAGCACAGGCTGCAGGGATGGTCAGGTAGTGCTCGACTGGGGCACCCAGCTGGAGATGAAAGTCCAGCCCAACAAGCTGCAGGGCCGAGTCAGGATCTGAGACTCACAAAAAACCAAACCCTTTGATGGTATCAGCTGTCAGAGACAGGTTCACTGCCAAATGGATCCTTAAAAGCACACACAGCACAGGCCTTTTAAAAGAAACAATGGGTTCTCTTCTCAAAACACGCACCTGAAGAGATTGGGAGGTTTTTATAACCCAGACAGCTCCTTACAAACAGCTACGAGTGGAGATCTGCCAGCCCCAGTGCCGACACTGCTACTTCAATCATTATGGCAAAGAGCAGTAAAGAAATGGTGTGAAACTAAGCTAGTGGGCTTTTTGTGCCTAATCAAAATTCATATTCTTGGTTTACAGAGTACACGTTATGACAGCTGGACTCATTCGTTTATAGGAAGGTACTTTCAAATTGCTCTCAACCAACTGGCAGGCTCATTTGCTGCCAGAAAGGTAACCATCTCCCTAATTTATTAGCAGGAAGAGCAGTGAGAGCTGGTAGGAATAAGGTGGAAAGAGAAAAAAGAGGCCAAGTTCGGTTATATTTAGTTACGGGATGGAAGACCAGCACCACTGCTTTTTCTTAAGTGGGTTCTCAAAACACCCACCCAAAACACTCCAATATCTGCCCACTGCTGGGGTACAAAGAAGGACAGCAAAAGCAGTGGTAGCTTCTGAAATGACTAAGTGAATGCAGAGATTTATTTATTTAATTATCTTCTTACAGGAACAAATTTATCAAAGAAATAGTAGGGGAACTGCAGAGTTGCCAAAATTATTATCTGATCCTGGACAGATCTGTTCAACCTAAACAACTCTTAACACAAAGCAGCATCCATTTGTGCATATGTTGTGCAACAGCCCAAAAATTATGTTTCAGAAAAAGCTTCTTTAGAAATACAACCACTGGAAACATTGATAATTTCAAGAAAGGTCCTTAAATATCCTCCTGGCAGACCTGAGCTATGCCCAAAACATACACACATCTTTAAAGAAAAATGGAAATAGTTCCCTAAGAAACAGTTCAGCATTATTAAAGATTCAGATTTATACCTTGACAGAAATTTAGTAGAAAAGACAGACTAAATTGCTGTGCAGACTTTAAAGGTAGCAAAATCTGCAGTGCACTGTTTCTTCTGTCACCGTATGAGGTATTGTTAGAAGTGCTGCCAAGTCCTCGGACTCTCACTCCGCACCCAGGGAAACAGTATGGTATTCCAGGTCATATCTTTCCATAATATGGAAAAAGGTTATTTTTCAGCATCAGTTACTCATGGTGCATCAGCTGCTCGTGCTGGATCTGCTCCCCACAGAGACCAGCACTTACACAGTCTTATGTCAACAGTAAATTAAAAAAAACCCGATTGTCATACAGGAGCTGAAATACTGCCTGGAGTGAGAACTCTGCAGTGAAGTACTGTATGAATATTACAAACTTTTATTGCCACAGAGTGGCCTTCTATCAGGCCTCTCTTGAAGAAGTGACCTTGGCATGTCAACTCATGCCCTTTGGAGCAGCTCTGTGCTTTGGTTTGCTTGGCAAGGCAAGAGGGGGATTTAGTGTTTCGTCAAAGGAAATCTTTGGAGCCTCAGAACAGCAAAGCCAGGTGATGATCTGCTACAAAGCACTGCTCAGTGCCCCAGACCAGGCTACAGGATCTGGCAACTGCACACAGAGCAGCCACAAAGGAGGGAGTCCACACACCAGGACTTCCAGGGGGTCCAGCTTTGAAAACACCTACACATTACCCAGGAAAGTGTAAAAGGACATGATATAGGCCACCTGTGTAATATCATTTTTTCCCTCTCAAATTCTTCATTTCACACAAAAACAGGATTATCTTGCATGTGGGTGAATCTCCTTTTATTTATTCTCCATCAAAAGTCAGAGCTTTCCAAGCACCATCACACAGTTTGTTGCCATGGAAATGACCGTTACGCCACGAACGGGCGCCGAGCTTCACGGGAGGAGACAGCAGGAGTGAATGAATCCTAAAATGAGTTAAACTACTTGTTTTCATGTATTTTTTATTATTAATAAGGCTTAAGAGAGAACAAATGTTGCATACATAGCTCAAGTTCAAAACTATTTTCAACCTGAGTTTCCCTGATGCACACCCACCATCCAGTTTCAGCCACGCTCCAGTTAAGAAAGCAAGAGGAAAAAAAAGGGTTTATTAAAAACACTTGATCTAATTAAATTCTAAATTCCTAATGAAAGTGAAAAGGCCACAAGCATCTGCCACTTCCCTTAAGCAGAAATAAGAGCCGCATATTCCCTTCTAAAAATATTTTATGCAGAAATACTGGAAAGCAGACGCATTTCACGGCACGTAGTGCCAGCTGCTCCACAGCAAGGAAGGGCTAAAAAAAAAACAAACGCAAAACCGTGCGAGCTCTTTTCTCAGCTGACTCCTCTCTCACAGGCACACTTCCACAAAGGCAGCCAAGGCTACTTTTGGCCATGACCTACTTTCCTGCGGCAGCGAGAAGCCCCAGCCCCCCGCACGCTCTCATCTGTCAGCTGACAGCCCTGGCTCCTGCGGGATCCCGAAGGGCAGCATCCTTTATTGATACCCAGGCAGAGGTGATGACGCCACGGAGGTTAGTGGGGCACTGTGGCAGCTCGCGCACGGAACACGCCGATTGTTTCGAATTAAATCATTCTCTGTCGTCGCTGGGTGTCTCATGCAGATATGACCTACAATCCCCGTGCATCAATTAGTTACACTCGCTGAGTCTCTTTGGTCTGCGGCTGCACATTCTTCTTGTTAATGAGGCTCTGACCCTGTTGGATACACACCAGCCTGAAAAGCGATCAAAAAGGGCTCCACTGATTCTCTACCCACACATGGGCAGAGTTGGTGACGTGCAGCAAGAGCTGCGTTTAGTAAAGACAGACTTTCCCATCCTACCAACAGTAACTGAGGAAGTGCTCAAATGTTCAGCACTTGGGGACTGGACCCCCTCATCAGACACGCTGAATGGCGTCTGTCAGGAACACACAAAAATCCAGGGAAGCTAGTATTGGGGTTGTGTGGCCAGGTTTTTGTAGTGGGGGACATCAAGTGTGCCTTCTGTGAGAAGCTGCTGGAAGCTTCTGCTGTGTCCAGCTGGCTCCAGGATGGACATGCTGCTGGACAAGGCTGGCACAGTCAGAAATGGTAGTAAGGCCTCTGGGATAACATATCTAAGAAGAAAATCTCTCCCGGCCCTTATCTCCATCCATGAACCCCCAGTGACATTTTCCCTCCCCTGTCCAGTTTCGGAGGGCCAGTGAGAGAGGGGCTTTGGCAGTGCCTGGGGTCCAGCCAGGGCCAGCGCACTACATGGGGAAAATTAACGTGTCACATCTGAACTGGCTGATAACATGAGGTCAAAAATCATTCAGAGCTTTCATGGCCATTTGATGGTTTTTCATCCCACCAAAACAAGAAACAGAGTTACCTCAAGCGGAAAAGAAAGCCAGAACAAATACTAACGTTGAAATGCACTGTTGCCTACCAAGTACCAAGCTTAGCTTAACAACAGCAAATGAATTTTGTATTACATGCTTTGGTTCCTTTCAAGATGAGACCTGTTACAAACAACTTTGCATACAACTTCCCATTTTAAGAAGCCCTCTTAGGATTTTCTTGCTATAAAGTCTTCACAAAAAATGGGGACAGGAATTCAATGAATGGTACTGGAATAATTTAATGTACAATGTGACTTATTTCAGATCTTGTAAATGGATTTAATGATGATAAAGGGCATTGGAAATCCTCAAGTCTACATGTTAGGGTTTACAATTGGAAACAGCAGCCCTGTTGTAACAAGATAAGTCATCTATATGTAGTTTAACACTCCATGAAAAATTTGGGCTCAGCAGCCAAGAGGCCAGAACAGTCTCACAATTCAAGCTATCATTTCTATGTTCAATTCAACAACAAAAATGCTCCATATTTCTCACAGTGGCCTACCTAATGCTAAAAAGATACCCTCAATTCATTCTTGGATGAAGCTGCCGTTTAACTGCAATTTTCATGTACTGCTGAGCTAGAATGAAAATGGACACAGAAGACTCTTCATTACACACTTCTAGACCACTGTATTTACATATTTGAAAGGTAATTAAACTGACACCATATGGTCACAAAAGCCTCGTCCTGAGAACCATAAAGATATGCTTGATAACACACATGGCTCACAGATACCAGCAATAATGCTGCTCTACCAAAGAGCACATTAACAGAAATTACCATGAGAAAAAGATGTGTAGCCGCATTGCAAGATCAAACCTGCAGTCTTAATGCAGTCAGAAGTCTACCAATCCAGAGACCCACAGCCAAATACAGCACAGTTCAAAGAAAATAAAGCTTTGCAGAAGCACCAAAAATCTAGTCTCCAATTCTAGTGAAAAACAGGCAAGTAAAGATCTGTGGGAAACCTCATGCTGCATCTCATTTAGGGCTAGAGCGCTTCACAGCTGCTAGTTTTTCAAGTGTCACAGTCACAAAATCCCATCCAATGTGCACACTTACACCAAAACACAGAAAAGGAAAGGAAGAGGCCATCTGTTCAGTCTGTAATACCTAGATGTAAATACTTTTTTGCTGTAAGGGACATAATGCATTAGAAATGACGGTAGACACGTTTCTCTGCCTGTGTCCAGAGGTGGGTTACTGGATCAGACACTGCCCACCACCACCACAGTCAGCAAGGTGTGAAGGAGGAACAGCAGCTGGTCAGTGACTCGTGACACGGGAGGGTTTTAAACGTCTTTTTTTGGTAAAGCACTTGAACAGTAAGTAGAGGCAAATCTCATCTTCTTCGCCCTCACTGTTTCCCAAAGATACAGGGAATTGAAAAATAAATCCCCTTTTTAGGACAGATAAAGGCTAACCCTTGGTAGTGCTGGGTGCACTGCTGTAAAACACACAAACAACTCTGGTAAAGAAAGAACCAGCTATCTGTGTTTGTCAGCAACAAAGGAGAGTGGGAAATTTTCGGAAAACAAAACAGGAGTTGTCTGTCAGGAAACGACTCCGGGGGATTTTCATCCCCTTGATCGCCCCTGTGTTTTATGACCATTTCCAGTTATGACACATAACTTCCCAGTCATTCCTCAGGGCAGGAATCATGTCCTCATATGTTTCTATCCAGGGGCCTTGAAAATTTATGGTCACTAGTCAAATATTAACTCATTTAGACTGCTGAGTAAAAGCTAATAATTTCTGAGGCCAATGAGCTAAGACAACACGGCTCAGTTGCTGCATATTGAAGAGTTCATCTCGTTCAAAGTGGATTCTGGGCATTTGAGCAGTAGCCCGTGTCTGCTGCCCCAGACAAAAATGCACCTGGAGAGAGATGTTTAATGAGAACAGCTGTAACCACCCGTGTCTGAAAGGCTGCACTGCCCACAGAAATACAGGCAGCAACATTCAACTGGAAACAACAAAAAAAAAAAGAGAAAAGGAAGAACTACTGCTCATCCTGGCTGACTGGCTAATTTATAAATAAATACTTGCTTTTGAAATGACCTAGCCTACCAAAAGAAAATGCAGTAAATTACCATTTTCTCAAAGCACCCTTCCTCTGTCAACACATACACTGAAATGATTTTTGGTTTTACACTATCACATGTAATATATCAAAGTATTATCAAAGTATTTCAGGAAGAGATTAGAAAATATTCCCACCACTATACCAGGCATTCACACAGCATTTACTATGTATGATTGAGATTAACTCTGTTCAAAGAAGATATAGTAAAATTTAACAGATGTAGAGGAGAATTGTGACTGTGCAGGGTATGGAGAACTTAAAGGCACGAAGAACATATGAGAGGAAAATACAAGTCTCAACAACAAAAGGTCAAGAAAGCATTAAATTCCTCCATGCCAAACACCCAGCTGTAAACACCAACAGAGAGAAGCACAATTTTGGCACTAATACAAACAAGACTACGCTGGTCAAACCCAGAACCCACAGAAGATACGATCAGATGAAAAACCATCAGCAGAAGCTCTCAGCAGCCATAGCAGGCAGAAAGCAAACACTGGTTCAAGACAGAGCACGCAGTTTGCAAAGCAGACTGAGAGCCAAAGACCTCAGACAGTCTTCCAGTTTGCTGTTCCTGATCATTTCACCCTTCTTTCTGCAACACATGAAAACCAAGCTGGATTTGTCTGAATCATTTTTCAACAACAAAGCTTCCCTTGGCTTTATTTCTGTAAGCTTTGTTCTCTGCTCTGTAATAAACCATTACTCACCCAGAACAAAACTGTATTCCCACCTCACACTGAAACTTTTCTTACAAATAAATAAGAAAAAATCTCACTTCAAATACATAGGAAAAATATGCTAAGTTTAACAAAAGGGGAAAAAAGGGGGCAATTGACATTTAAACTTATGCAGTATCTGAAGACCTGACTGAGTTGCATCAGACAAATTAAGAAATATACTTTGAATTTCAAAGCTGAAGATGTGCCGACTTCTCCTGACATGTATGTGAAAGGAGTTCTCTAGAGAAAAATTAAAATTCTCAGTTATACATCACTCACATTACATCCAAATGAGACCTGAAGTTACTGATCCACATAAATGATCACTCATTTCCAAAGCCCCAAGGAGAAAACACAGCAGACTACTTGGATTTCAGGTGCTGTGCTCTGAAGTTGAGGAAAAAAAACAAGATGAGAGGGATATGACTCACTCCTGAATTCCACATAATGAAAATTATGTCAACTGGTCAACCTATTTAGCTCTTAATTAGACATTCCCAGCACTCCAGATATGGAAAACTGATGTGGACATAGCCTGCCTGTGGAAGCCTGCACAGCATTTTCCTGCTGGTGTTTTGTATCTAGACAAAAGATGAAAATGCTCAAAGTAAGCACAATCTCTTTGGGAACAGTAAGTGAAGAAAACTTTTCAAGACAAAGAGATGAAAAATCACAAGGAAAATCTGTCTCCTGCTGCAACGTGCCATTTTTAGATGATCATCAGAATGCTAAGGTAACATCACCACAGGTTACAGAAAGGTCTCACAAACACTCAGAAAATGCATCCCACTGAACATTACCTACGGTTATTGCATTTTCCTGACAACGTACACTGCTACCCTGGCCTGAAAGGGGTCACCTTCAAACCACAGGTTTTTGTCTGATGACATCCATTATTTGCTGCTCATTATCCAGAAACACACCTGGAACAACACAATTAAAGCAGCAATCTGCAGCAAATTACCTCACAGACTGTCTGAACTGAGTTAAAAGCCATTGTCACTGTTGATTTATCCAGTAAGGGTCACATGAAATTTGAACTTGTCCTCTTCCCAGTTCAGGCCCAAGATTTGTTCCACTTGACTCAGGGTTGGATGAGTTTTGTCTGTGACTGTGATCTCCACACCTCTGACTCAGTAATGCGTGAAGCTCGTCCAACTCACTTTCAGGAATCCATTCCTGAAACACAGGGACCTTGCACTGATTATGTGACAGAGGTAGAAAGCAATTTGTAGTGAACCGTAAAATCCCGGCTGGAACTTAAACTGTACTTCAGCACCTGTTCCTACAGAACTTGGTATTTCCCACATTGCTCACACACTTCACTTTCTTTATTCAGAATATCGCAAATGCAGAAAAAAATACCCAAGCCCTCTTTCTCATTATGTTCACTCCCCAGGTGAAGAAACAATTATCAGTGTTTTCTATTTCTATCTCTATGCTTTCAAAATACAAACATGGTAAAAACACTTTTATGTTTAAGGAAGTTTCACCTTTGCTCCAATTTCTGCATCCTTTTCAGACAGGATTTCCCTTATTTAGACAGCCAAAGACTTTTTTAGTGTATAAAAAAAAGCGTTGTAAGGTTGTTTGTTCCTTTTTTAAGTGGGATTAACAAATTAACAGTAAAAGAAGTAATCTTCACATCCTCTTCATTAAACCAGGTCAGCAAGCTACACTGCAAAACCAGCAACTGATTTCCATGGGATCTATGAGACCCACTGAAATCTAGCTGACCAAATTGAAAAGAAATTATGATTTCAACAATAAAATGAAGTAACAATAGCCACCAGCATTTGGAAGATAAATATATTTAAGGAATGTATTTGAGAATGATTTTCCAAGTTTTGAAATAACCGATCTAGTTGCAATTTTTTCTTTTGAGGGTAAGAAGTCATAGGTTTTGAAAGTGCCTGTAATTATTATGGCAAGCATCATCTTACCAACCTTACTTCAAACAAATGATTGAAAAAAAGGGCACTGTTTGCATTCCTAGTGAGCAGTGCAGGAGGGAGGAGGTGTCCACTGCAGGCTGTCATTGCTGCAGGGCATTGCAGGTACAAGCTCTCTGGTGCTTCCAAAGCCTGGATCAGACAGGCTTACTGCAGGAGCCAGGCACCTGTACTGCCACAATTATTTGATCATGCTAGTCATAATTTCACCCCAAGTCAGCTTTATTTGGTAAATACGGGATTAAAGAGTGTGGGAGAAAAATAGCAAATATTTATATTGCACACAGAGCAAAGCTTTGTGTCCAGCTCTCTCTTTTTAAAAGGCAGTTAGTTGTCTCACTGGGAAAAGTCAGGGATTTTCAGCCTTCTGACTCCAAAGTTGGTTCTCATTTTCCATGTCAGTGGCTCTGCCTTCTATTATTTCTTCATATGCACCAGACTCCTCTTTATGGTTATTTTCAGGGGCAGCCCAAGCAAAAGGCTTTCCTAACCTGAAAAAAACCCTCAGAATTTATAAAAAGTTTCCTCCTTAACCTAGTGAGAAGTTAAAACCCTGTGATACTTAAGAAATTGCCCTCTCTGGCCTGCAGGTCTGGATCCTAACCTTGCACGAGATGGGGCACAACACAAATTCTGTTCTGCCTCATTCAGACCAGAAATGTGACTCTGAGTCTCATAAATCCACCACACAGCATCTTCAGGTCTCCTAACCTGACTCTTAGGCCAGGCTAAATTAACTGGACTGAGTCGAATTAACTGGCTTTCCAGTGTCCAGAAGCATTAAATTCCCACAGAAAAAGGGGAACAAGGGACAAAGACACCAGCTACTTCTGAGACAAGGGAACAGAGATATTTGCCCCAGGTTACGGAGCCTTGATAGGGCCTGAAAGTACAGCCACAGCAATCTGGCCTGCCCACACACAGTCACAGTGTCACCGAACCAGAGTGGAAAAAATAGGTATTGACATCAGACACATTACAGTGCACAGGAGGAAAAACAGCTCAGCCCACACGTAACATATCCACGCAACAAAGAAGAACAATTTCCTTGAAATTCCTGTCAAAAGGCACGCTGATCTATCATCTGCTCATATTTGAGATTCCATGCTCTGGCCAATCTCACTCCTTGAAACAGGTACCCTGATCCCAGCTGGCTGCCTCGTGTGGGCACAGTGGTCAGGCTGTCAGAACGTCACTGCATGAAACATCCTGGCAAGCCTGCAACTCTCTGCAAGCCCAAGATGCCAAAGTGTTGCTGTCAGTAAAAAGGAATGAACTAACTATCACTTTCCTCTTTATTTTATGCAATTTTAGCATAAGGATAAGCCAGGGCAGTGTCCTGACAATGCTGACAAAAAAAGTGAGCCAATGCCAACTGACAGACTGTAGTTCAGCTGCAAGAAATGCACTGCTTCTTCCAAAATTATTGGTGTAGCAGTAAAAAAAGCATTTTTTACATCAATGTATTCTTAAAAAGGGGTGGGGGGGGGAATCTAAAGTTACTTTCTAGAATAGCTCATGGTAAATTCTAGACAAAGGTCAACGGTGATTTGCACTGCAGCATTTCTTTAAAAACAAAGGCTAGTCCAATAATTTAGGATTCAGAAGAATCAGAGAGGTCCCTTCTAGATTAGTTCACAAACATCGAATTAATAAAAGTCCTACCCCCTGGAGCACAGCAAAGATAAATATATTGATGACTGCAAGGCTCTCCAGTTCTCCACTGAGGGGTCCACTTCAGAAATAAGACAGCTGGACAGAACCAATGACTGCCAAGAGTGCACCATTAACACCCCACTTCCAAGTAGTCTATTGACTTCTCTAAAGCATCTGTCCTGTAGCAAATCACAACTAGAGAAGTACAAGCCACAAAGGGTTTCATTACTATTTTTTACTTCAAGACAAATAAACGGAAAAATTCTCCAGAGCCTCATCACCAACCTGTGCAAAGTAACTTCACAAGTTACTGTACACAACATGGCATTGAAGCTAACCTGGCTCAATTTCTTTCTAAATAAACCCAGAGTCCTGTCTCTGAGTCACCAATTCATTACAAAAGAGACTTTCTGGTTTCCATGAACAAGCTGCACAGGGAACAGAGGGTGCACACACAGTGACAGATTCAACAGAGGATAGAGCAGTCCAGAGATGCACAAGCTCCATTTACTGACTTCCTCTGCCACCTGCCCTGCCTTATCCCAGCACTCCTATCCCATTCCTGCCCAATGCCATCCTCCCCTTCCAAAAACCTGAGCTGCCCCTCTGGGAAATAAAGTCTAAATTACAATCCTTCTTTCAACCCCACTCTTTAACTTAGAGCTCCACAGGGCTGGATTCAGCAGGGCTGTGTGCTATTCTGGAGAACAAGTGTTTCCTTTTTCTTCCAATTCATCTGGAACACCTCGGCCCTGTGGAGGAGAGAGCTGTACAGCACCAGTCCACCGCTGGTGGGGGAAAGAAAGGGCTCCCCAGACAGTGACACAGAGCAAAAGGCGGGGATGCACACCGAGCAGAGCTGGGAGCGCACTGCAGATCAACTACAGAGGCACACAGGTCTCAAGGCCTGACTTCATTTAAGCATTTATGATTCACCACGAATATTCTGCACAGTCTCCCTCTCTCTCCATTACACAACACAATCAGGCACATTACACTTCTTGCTTAGCATTTACTCGAAGCAGTTTTAAACCACATCCTGGTTCACAGTCTGCAATGAGCTGCTCTGAGTGAAAAAAACTGATCTGGTAACACCCCAAAACTTTCAACCAATGCAGAGAGCAGAAAGGTGGTGAAAGACTGGCATAAACAAATTAAATAGCTGTAATTTCATTCCTTCTCAACAACATACTGGCCTCTTCACGTGTGAAGAAAGACCTTCAATCAAATCGCCATTGCACAAACAAACCTGCAGGAAGAGATTAAGTCCCAGACAGGCTGTTCATGTTTAGAGTTTGGAATGTTGCATCTGTATTTAGCTTTTCCTCGTATCTGTCTGACGGGAAAATCTTTAATCAAACACAAGATGTTTCAGAAGGAATCTCACAGCCCAGAGCCATCGGCAATCCCGGGCAATGGCTGCCACCCAGTGCCTGGAAAAGTGACTGCACGCACTGAAGGAAAAGACAAATCTCAGGTGCTCAAGCAACAGTTTCTGCTTAAAATTTACTTCTTTGCCCTCATAAACAACGCACTTTAACACATCAGGAAAAAAAAAAAACTCCAACAGGGAAATATTTCCTGTACCTCATGTTTATTCAGTGTTTTACAACTTCATGCTACTACAGAAAGTAATCCCTTCATAATTATCATTTATGCAGAAAAGGGGGGGAGAAACCCACAAAGGTTTCTCTCACAGTGAACCATGATGACAGAAGCTTTCTGAAATACAATAACTGAGTTATCCTGTAGCAAATCACAACTAGAAAAATAACTGTCAGGATAACTCAAAAAATTTTGTAGTGTAAGCTTTCCATTCAATACCATCTATTAATCTCCTTAATCTGCCAAACACCCTTTGGGTTAGGAAACATGCTGCAAGTTTAATCCCAGCCGGAGAGGTGCCAGCCCCTTGCTCTGCAGGGACCAGAACTCTGCTTATATGAGGCAGCAGCAGAATCTTTTCCATCAGTGACCAGTTAGGCCTTCTGGGCAGCACCAGCATTACAACAGTTTGTATTTCCATCTGTCCAGATGTTCATTATGCCACAGCTGGAAGGCAGGCAAGATACCCTGGGAGTTCGTATAAATAAACCACTCACCTCTGCCTTATTTACAATCCAATAAAAAAAAAATAGATGTAATGCTCTCCTTTCTTCCACACATCTTCAAAACTGTGCTCCTACTCTCCTTCTTCTGCTTTCAGTAAGGCATTTTTGTTTCTCCAACGCATTAAATAAAAAACTGAGCATAAAGAAAGCAAAGACATGATATGAATACACCCATCATTACTTACTTCTCCTGTGATCGGATTGGTTCCATATTTCTTTATCCAAGGAACAATGCTCCTGAAAAGAGAGGGGATAAAGTAATTTGTGACCAGCACCATCAGAAACCTCTGCTGATGGCCGTGACTGTTTTTGCTAAGACCAAGTGATGATTACACAGCTGTAAGCAGCTCAACAACAGAAAAATGAAGCTAAGTACAGACAAGAACTTACAGGATGTCAAAGACTGTCCCATCTGGTGTGCAAACTGGGTATTCAAATGGCTGCAGAGACAAACTAGAGAAAAGAGAACACACTCTTGTTAGCAAAATCAGCTGGAAAACACGATGTAACTGGCAATCACATTCAGCATCCCCTGTCAGGGATGCTTCCATAATCCTGGCTGCT
>VYZQ01020762.1:66455-79335 GCA_013400655.1 Mystacornis crossleyi
TCACATCTTGTCCTTCTGGTGCTGCCGCTTGCCCATGGCGGCGGCTCGGCCCGCTCGGCCCGCGGCCCGCCCGCGCCTTCCGCCGGGTGCGGCGGGGAACGGCCGCGGCGCGGAAACACCGGCGGCGGCAGGCGCGTTCCGGGGCCGCGCCGGACCGGGGGAACAGGCTGGGAAAGCGGGGATGTTCAGCCTGGAGAAGGTTGGTGGGACCTCAGAGCAGCCTTCCAGGGCTTCCGCTCCACTAAAATATTTTTATCTTGCATGGAATTTAAAATCATCGTATTCCTCGTCTGTCGGGCAGTGACAGAACCTCCCAAGAAAATACGGGTAGAAAAACCTACTTGGTGTCTTAATATGGATACAGGTCTTCACAAAAACTATTTCAGTGTCTCGTCAAAGACTTAACGACAAATAATTTACTGTCCCTTAGCTAATTACCTTTAAATCCCTTTAAAGAGCCTTCATTACAAGACTGGTACGAACAGCACAAGGCTGTTCAGAGCATGGTCAGAGTCCGGATACCTTGTCTTTAGCAGGAGGAAGCAGCCACTTGTCCTGGAGCTTCACTTACCGAACACCTCCGAATCCATTCGTGCTTTGTTCTTTCCTTGTTAAACCGTCAGCCTGGCAGCTGTCTACACAGAGCCACTGGAGTGAAATCCATGGAAGTGGATAGCCAGACTCCCTTTCTCCCCAGAAGATGGTGTTCAGCTCCTGCGTTAATCCCATCAGTTGGTCCTTGGCTGCATCCATGAGCACAAGGTGAGTACAACCTGCTCTGCTTGCAAGGGGTTAGACTAAAGTTAGACTAAGGTTAGACTTCTGAAAGTCCCTTCCAACCCAAATATGCCACGATTTTATGTTGTTATTGCTCTCTGCTGAGGAATAGAATAGTTGTTCCCATGAGTGTAGTCTAATTGGCAACAGCATAAGAATTATTTACAACATTACAACTGGTTCTCACTATCAGACTCTGGCCACAGCAGCACAGTTACTCCTCGTCCTGGCTCAGAGTGAAGGATATTGTTTGTTACATGCTTAGGGGAGAAACTGCCCTTTTACAAGGGTTTAAATACACTCCCTCATTTCAGTTCTCTTAACTCAAAAACATTTCAAAGCAAGGCATACACTGAGGCACACCCAAACAGCAGGGACTGCAAGGAACCAACACCTTCACTTGCTCCTTTCCCAGCACCAAGCGCACCCTGGGAAAAGAAAACAACTTGATTTGTTTTCAGTGGAATTCCAAAAGCACTCCACAAGGACCACGGCCAGAACTGCAGGAAGCTCCTTCCTTGCTGCAGTGCAGGCCACTGTGGCAGTGGTGAGGGGAGCCCGTGTGGCTGTGGCTGAGATGAGGAGCACTCCCACACAGCTCCTGCTCCCTCGGCCGAGATGGGGCTCCGGGGGCAAACGCTTGGCTGTCCACAGACATCACCAGCACTTGCCTGATCACGCTTTCAGAGGAAAGATCATCCACACAAAATTATTTCTTTCTAGACACGTTAAGGTGATTCAGCCTGTGTTGACATTTCTGGAGATGCCTGTGCCCTTTGTAATAATTCAAGACCATGTTTTTGCTTTTTGTTTTTTTTTTTAAACCAATGCAATGTTCTTTTATTTTGTACTTACAAAAAGAGCCACCCCATTGTATCCCTCCCCCTCCCCCCAAAATGCCTTTTACAAACATTGAAAAATTAAAAACCTGATGATGACATGTTAATTTGGTAGAATTACTTTGAAACATAGCCTTTGTAATTAAACTCCTACAAGATGACTTTGTAGTGATAGCCTGAGTATTGGCCAAATAAAATTCCATATTACAAGTTAGCAAATTCTAGTACAAAAATAGTCCATGTGTTAGAACAGCCTCTTATTATTATATTCACAGGAAAGAGTCTATTGGCTGCATAATACCTTAATATTTATGAAATTTCTTTTTACGTGGCTCATTCATCTAATTTAATATAGTGTTGAGCCTCAATAAATCCTCAGGCAAAAAACCCTAAACAGGGTTAAATATGCTGTTCAGTGTACTCTGAAGTACTGTGCTTTTCACAGGACATCCAAGAAACCGCACAAACAGTTCTCAGCTAGTTTTAATATTAAATGAGATCCAGATCCAAAAGGATCCCCCTGAAGTACATATCCATGACTTTCCACAGAAACAGAGGCCACAGCTTCAATGGTCAAGTTTCACTTGGAAACTATCTAGCTCCTCCACTCATCATTTTCAGGAATCCACTGGGACCTCTGCGGCACAGCCCTTCTTCAGGAGTGTCCCCACTGACCGGGCTCTCCCTCCTCTTCTGCCTCTGGTTAATGCTGTTCAGCAGTTTCTCTCGGACCAGGCCCCACAGGGAAAATCTGGGGACATGCTACTTGTCTCTCAAGATGTCTAGCTGCTCTTGATACTCTGTGAAAAGCCTCTGGAAGCGGAGGTTCTGTCCAATAACAGGAAGAAGCTCTTTCAATAGTTCTCTCTTTTGTAAACCCTGCACAGAAAACACAAAAGCATCCTCAGAATCTATTATTTGTTATCATTAACATGTTCCATAGAGCTCTCTAAGATTCATGCCCTTTTCCCCGCCTAGAGAGAGCTGTGTACTTTATGTTCTCACTCTGCTTCCACGAACCCCAGAATAAAAACTGTCTTTACACACTCATGAAGCTGGAGCAGCCCCTGCAGTTGCAGACTCCAGGCTGTGTTCTGAGAGGGAAGGCGTCTTTGGCACGTCCCTGTTTCACAGCTGCTGTCTGAACAGCGTGGAGAGCTGAACGTGCAACTCTCCTTCACCTGTGTGATACTCAAGACAGCACCAGAGCTGACACTGGCTCAACAAGCATTTGCCTGTGGTTTCACATGGAATAAATCTCAGTGACATGGCAGAAAGCCTGCTTATGTGACCAGAGCAGAGTATGGAAAGGGTAATACCCTGTAATTTTTATGGGAAACTCTTCCTTGTTTTTCATTAAACTATTATCAACACTTACCATAACTGTTGATTCCCACTGACTTCCAGCTGAGTAATGGACTGGACCCAGTAAATCCTTGCATAATTCTCGCAAACGATATTCAAACCCTGGAGATAATCACAAATAAAATCACATTCATAAGCATTTCACTACATATAACCACAATGTAACAGACAACATTCAGGAAAGAATTACAAGTATCTGAAATAAAATAAAGCCCAAAACATTGATTTCTGGGAAGTTCTATTACTATTCTTACAGCAAATCTTTGGAAATATAAGATGATTTTTAGAGCTCTGAAGGGTCTTATTTAAGGTTCTCAAAACCAAAACCACTACTAAAGATGATTTACAACAGGGAGAAGAACTGAAGTCTGAAGTAATTACTCCAGATTGTTTAAGAGCTGCCCTGATCTCAGCCTCTCTCCCCTTACCCCCATAAACATACCAGCTGTTAAAAACCAAAACACATTTAATAAACCCACACAGTTTCCAGGCTGCCTTTATTCACCCAAAAATCAGAGCGGGGAATTCCCTTGCAAGAAGCAAAGTCTATGCAAGAGTAACTTGTCAATCAACATATAATAGATGGAGTATTTTAATGGATTAGAATTCAGTAGACATTGAAATAATCATAAGAATAAAGGGTCAATAGTAGAAGTGCAATTTTCAAAGTTCAGCAGCTCTAGAAAACTAGTGAAACAGCAATACACATCTGGCAAAGCACATTTTTGTGACATCCATCCATCCATGGCAGCAACATTTGGAGGTGCCAGGGGAACCCAGCGCATGCAGCAGAGGTTGTCAATTAGTGAAGGCTTTTAAAAGTACAACCATCTCTAATATTTGACCCAAGATGAGTATTTTAATTTCAACTGGGGACGGACAGAGAGAACCACATGCAGTTCAACAAGCTCTCTTGTTAAATAAGGTAAGGGTCAAGAGGCAGGAATTACTGAGCCTGATTTTAATTCTGCCAACATCTATTAGGTGGCCTAACACGAACCATTTCATTTCCCTCGGTGCAGAATGATTATTCAAGGTGAGGAGTAAGGCTGATTTAATACAATGGGAACTACTAAATTATGAATGCAGACAGGCAGAGATACAACACAGATCTTTAGAATCCAAAAAGTATAAAGTCGGTTAACCTTATTTAACATAATAGCATAGAGATAAAGAGTATTCAAATATAAAATAGACACAAGGNTCATTTCCCTCGGTGCAGAATGATTATTCAAGGTGAGGAGTAAGGCTGATTTAATACAATGGGAACTACTAAATTATGAATGCAGACGGGCAGAGATACAACACAGATCTTTAGAATCCAAAAAGTATAAAGTCAGTTGGTTAACCTTATTTAACATAATAGCATAGAGATAAAGAGTATTCAAATATAAAATAGACACAAGGAACCTCTCTTGTGTGTTTCTTTCCTCACAGAATTTAACACATGGAATTCACCAGTACAGGCAGTTGAAATTTTAGAAGGTAAAAGAATAAAGTGCAAGCAATACAAGCAAATTCCCTGCAGTTTTATGGGCTCTGGTACAAAGTGTCAGAGACTGAGCAACCCCTCCATCTCACATCAGGCAGCAATCATCAGCTGGCTGAGGAACATCAGGTATTTTACAAGGTGCTGCTGGTTTCCCTGAAACATCTGTAGCTGCTGCCAGACAACACCTATGACGTGCCTGACAGATCACTGGGCTTTTTTACACTGCAACTGCCATTACTGGAGTCTGCAGATGGCACTGCTTCCCCAGACCACGGTCTGTTCCCAGTCACTGTGGCAAAACAGGATTCCTGAGGACTGAGCACGGCAGAAGCAAATCCAGTTTGTTTTGGTTTTAAGCAAACCCCCGAGTCCAGAAGCCAGGTGCTCAAGAGAGGACGTTAAGGGCAATCACACATATACAGGACATGAACAGAGTGTTTCTTAAAAGCCCATCAGAGCTGCAGAGAAGTAGCAGAGCCTGGCAGGTCTCACCTTCATTAACTAGGTACCGTGCATAGATAAGGAGCCAGTGGTGATATTCGTGACTGGATTGTAATATAAGTGCTGCTGCTATCTGGTTCTCCAGGTATGCAAGTGTTGTTTCTTGTTGCACTAAATGAGGCATGGAGAACAATCTTGCAGCTTGTCTTCCTGAACTGCAAAACCAGAAAGATAAACGTGCCATAAAATCAGATACAAGTTTAAGGAATATATCTTCTTGTAGCACTAGCTATACTGCACTGATCTTTCAGAGGCACACAAGATACAAAGTTAAAACATTTAAAGGATTTCTTGCATATAAACATATTGTCATAAGAAAGCTAATTTGAAAGAAGTAACCAGCTATTAGAAATTTTTTCAAAAAGGGAATTTTTCATTCTGTTATTGTCTCTCTCAAAAAAAGAGTGTTGTTTGTTTGGATTTCAAATGCTTTTCACAATTAATTCCCCTTCCCCTCAAGAGAATGGCAATAAAATCATACAACTCTTCACAGTTTCTCTCCAGAAAAAAATTAAACTAGGATGTGAAGGGCAGAAATAGCAAAGAAATCTGCCTGGGAAATCTAATTCAAATCCAAGTGAGGATGGGCTGTTAAACTACCTACAGGAATCTGCTCTGGCTCACACAATTCCTTGGTGATATTTTCACATGTTAAAAATACTCACTAGATGACTAATATCGCAACTTTCTCAAAGACTTCATTAAATAGATTGTTTGAGGCCAACTGAACTGCTCAAAAATTGTAGGCCTACTCCAGAAAGCTGGTAAACTAAAAATTAAAATCAAAATGTAAAAAATTCCGTTTAGGTAATAAAAGCATTACATACACAAAGTTATCCAATAAAGAGGAGCCTTAAAATGATTACATTTAGAGCACGCTTTCCTGCCCCCCAGACAATCTCCAAACAACATCAAGATACAGACTACAGACACACAAAGGTTTAAAAAAACCACTGTATGAACGACTGATTATTTCAGAGCCAGTGGCATTTCAAGAACTAACTGTGATTCAGGCATGTGAATAAATGACATGACGAAACCCAGACAAAGATGCTGATGACACGAAGGCAGCGAGTGCGTACTTTGATGTCCGTCCCTGTATTACAGCCAAGGGCCCAGAACACAGCATGGCTTCTTGGGATGGCAAACTAGTCCTGAAGTCTGCACATTGTGCTAGAGAGTCCTGTTTGTCAGAAACAAGATTCCTGAAAAAAGCAAACAACCAAAAAGAAGTCTGAGGAGTGCAAACAGCAATGGCAGCGGATCCAGCTCCGTTCTGCCTCAAAGCCTGATTTGTGTTTTCACAGATAACCAAAAAAAATATCACTGAAGTGCTCAGGAATTCCAGGGACCCTGATTATTCCCACTACATGTCCAAATGCTCCTTGTGCCATGTCCCTCCCACCCGCAAAGTTCAAAATATTAATTGTATAATATAATTTACCATTAGTTTGCAAAGAAATGAACTTTCTACTCGCCATTTTACAATCTAATAAGAAGCCATGACCCAGAATGATGCCTGGAGTGAACACAGGTAATGACTTTCTCATTAGGAACTTGATTTTACCTTATGTCAGGTCTCCCCCACCACCAGACACACACATTGACAATCTTTTCCATAATCACAGCTATCCCTTCATATGGAGGGAGCTGACATTACAGCTGCCATTCCCACACCTAATTAAGGATATCATCTTCACTGGCTTGAGATGCCAAGAGAAAGAGTGGCTCAAACCAATGCTAAGTTTAGACTTCAGACAGCACAGGGGTAAAATGGTATAAATATTTAAAATACCCTTTGCTGCTTTATCATGTTTAAATCTGTATGATGACTAAAGGCATTGCTCTTTTATATATTTGCCAAGCTGTGGTACAAACTAAGAAATGGCAGCAAATTCAGAATTATGGCTGAGAGCCTGTCCTCTGCTCCTTACTCCCTTGATATAAAGAACAAATAAGGTGCTTTTCCTGTTTTTCCTTTTCCAGAGGATTCACTTCAAGTAACTGAATAACAACAATTATTCTAAGGAGGAGTTAAAACAATAAGCCCTTTCATCAAGCAGGCTCATTACACTAATTACAACAATTACATTAGGATTACAACATCAACATGATTTTTTTCCTCTTAGGAAGACAACAAAGAACCTGTTTAGGAAAGACACTGTAAATAATTTAACCATGGAATTTTTTTATAGGAACTTATGCCTTTCCATGGGGAAAGCCTATCTGATCCCCAGCAAGACACAGACTTGTGTAGCCTTTTTTGGTGTTTAGTAATGACTCTTCCATGACTCTCAGGTAGAATGACTTCTTCCCAATAAACCAGAACACATCAGTTCCTCTGAGCTGCAATACATGACTTACCATGTAGAAAGAGAAGGATTAAAGCAGTATGCCTTCCCATCAGACATGCTCATGACAGGAATTCCATGCTGAGTCAGCAAGATCTGAGAGACAGTTGCATCACTTCCTATAAGTCAAATCAGAGCAAAGTGTTTCTTTTGGAGTCTGGCCTAAGACTCATAATGGTCAAAAATTGTATGAACCATTAATCTTCAAGTTACACCAACCAACAGAAAAAAAGTTCAGTGTTGTTCTCAAGCACTGATAGGAAACTCAAGACACACGCTAATGATGGCAAGCACCAGGCTCAATGCAGTAGCATTAACATCAATTTTGCAAAATACATTATCAGTCTTGATGCTGCAATTTATACAGAACATGGGCTTAATTAGGAACATTCTCTTTACTCAGGGAAAGTCTTCAGCAATTCTGCTATGTCTTTTGTAACCCAAGAAGCCTTTAGCTTTCTTTTTCCCATTAAGTTAAAATTTCAAACGCCAGCATATTTAGAAAAGTGTGCTCTCTAAGAGCACAGTGTAAGTGGGATAGCTGGAGGCTCATTTCCCAGCACATTTCAAGCCCAGGGCTTGTGCCTGTAACTTCTAATGATGACATTTGCAAACTGCTAACACAACTGCTTCTCTAGCCAGTTTGGATCAGTACTGTACTAAAACAGGCACTAATGGACTCTGAGACACTGCTTTTTTGATGATTTATTGCAGTGATTGAAACTGAAGATTTTCAATTAATGAATCAGAAGATAATCAGTTGTTGCTCATCATTGAGACAATAAACATACAAATTTCACAGAGAAATTTCTGTAATAGCAGATTTACATTAAACATTTATTTTGTGATCTTCACAACATTGAATTTCTACATTCAGAAGCAAGGCAGACTATAAGCTACAGAATCTCACACAATTTTGTTACTCACTGATATTGTCATCACTGTTATTTCAAGAACTTCCCTTTATTACACAATAATGAAGGGAAATTATTTGTTTAGGCTTTTCAGAGTTCATAAAATTCCACCATATTCATAAATGGCACTAAATAGTACAGGTGGGCTCAAAGGCTGGTAATTAAAGGACTTTTTTATTACCTGAAAATATTGTTTGCAAAGACTCATCTCTAACAATGGCTGTCTGCTTGTGAACATCCCTGAAAAAGACAAAAGGACAAGTCTGCAGTCAACAAACAACTGAAAACTCCAAAATTTTTTAACAAATGCACTTCTTCACAATTCATGACAAAGTGGGGGGCTGGGGAGTTTGTTTGTTTGTTTTGATATTTTCTTCATTGCTTTGACAAAACTATTTTGGCAAAATCAAACCCCTTATGGTAAGACAGAAGTTAATAGCAGAGAACAGTTTTTATGGCTCTTTATCAGGAAACCTCATTACAGCAAAGCAAACACTGAGGATCCAAACAACTCCTTTAGGAGCTCTGACTTGCCTGAGACATTAGATTGAATTGAACAACTGTAAACAAGTTACCACTGTTTTTATCTTGGCATCTTGAAAATAGCTGGAGTAGTTTAACCCTGAAACTCATGTACTTCACCGGTTAAGTGTGATGGAAGATGGAAGTATCCCTACTTGTCTTTCCCCTCCCCTCCATTCCATTCCACAAGCATCACAAGCACTTAAACTAGTGACTTCTAGCTGATTCTTTATCTTCATTCTAGAATGAAGTTCAGTATTATGGACTGTCCTAGAACAGAAACAGGATTCTGCTGAAACAAAACAGTCCTGCCCAGTTAACTCTACATATTCTATTCCAAAGTGGACTTGTGTTCAGACCTGATGTGGTTTAAGCTCCAGTCTCAACAGCAGTGCAGAGACACAGCTGAAGGTACCTATGAACGTGGCCTGAGCCAGCTGCGGCAGCCAAACGTGGCCCTTACCAAACAGAGAGCGTAGCAGCAGTGGTGAGAGCCATGATGCAAGAACCTGTGCAATGCAGGGTGGAAATGGGTGTATTCAGTATTATAGGGGGAAGAAGGCGACGACCACAAGCTGAAAATACTGACAGTGTTCGTTTCTCACAGGCCACAGTTACAATCTCACTGAAAAAAAAAAAAACACAAACCAAGAAGAAACATTTGCATGTTGTCAAATGCAAGTAGCATAAAAACAGGCTGAATTCTTAAGCTATCACACAGCTTGGGTAAATTCCCCAAAAAGTAACTATTGCAGCTTTAAGAAAAGATTTTTGATACCAAGAGGAAAAGTCTTAAACTAACAGACCAAGGGGCATAGCTGGAAATATCAGTAAAGCTTTTGGTTAGACACAAGCTCTCCTTCAAGCCTATACCTGTACTTAGCTTTAAAATCTACTGCTTCTTTTTCAGACCTGGGCAGGGCTCAGGCTTCAGAAATACACTTTCAGTTTAAACTCTGATGTTGGAACCAGGCAAAATTGAGAAAAATTAAGAGAAAAAATAGCAAAAGACTCAGGAAAATACTTTGACATGACAAAACATGCCATTTCAAATTTATCATTCTTTAGTAGTTAGCACTTGAAAACCCATCAGTTATGATTTAGTCAACTTTAATGAAGACATTTAAAGGAGAAATGTAAATATACAGGAAAATAGTTGTAACTGGCTAACGAGAATTTGTGATGTTTTAAGACTGCATAGAGTTAATACTTGAAGCAAAACCTGAGACTAAGAGGGGTGCATTTATTATGAAAAATAACTGTAAACTGTACTTTTGTACACCTAAAAATGTCTTCTGGCCTTCAGGACCCCCTTCCTCCAAAAGATACTCTCTTACCAGCTTCCTGCTGCAGCGAGGATTCGACTGGTGAGGACTGTCTCCCATTCCTTTCCTTCTCGATTACACTTTAACCTGCTCAACTTGGAACCCCCCACTGTGGTCATTTCATTCTCCACTTCAAGGTACATTGATGGATCTGAACTTATCTGAAATACAAAAAATGAATTAATTTTTGGAAGAGGAAAAAACCTACTCAAAAAAGCAGCAACTACTATTAGATCCAAAACAATGCTGTCTTTAAGAACAGACTTAAGTACAGCATTCTCTGTTTAATGTGGCTTCAAAATATACCATGGCACTTCAAAAGAGCAGACCTCTGAAAATCGGCCTTGGCTAAAACACAGATAATTTCTTTGTATTTGAAGCACAAACATAAGGAAAGGTCGTGCTAGTCTGTCTCTGCTTCCTAATTATGGGCACCAGATCAAGTCTGTATGTGCCCAGTCTCCCCACAGTCTTGCAATTGGAACCAGACTACCACAGCCTAAACACACATAAAAACTATTTCATAAATACCTAAAGCATTACTATTTGCCAGCCTGCTCAGATGCAGAGCACCTCCAGAGANGCACCTCCAGAGAGCTCTCAGAAAAACCTTGGTTTTATTCTTCAGTGGTGTACTCCCAGCACCACTGCAGTAACGGGGCAGCAGCTACTCCCACCTCAGCCTCTTCTCTCCACCACACACCTGGGCTAACCAGGAGAAGGGACTCCTGAACCAGAGGTACTCGCTCCTCTTTGAAGCACAAGTGTCCTATTTTTAGCTGATTTGCCACTATCTTTGCTCATACAGACATATGCTTAGAATAAGTGCTACCATTTTAGCTAAAGTGCTTACTTCAACAAAAACATTAACTTATCAAACATTGTGGCTAACCTTAGAATATTTAAAAGAAAGCAGGATTTTTTTGTTTGCTTTTAAAGTATTAAGTTTTTTTTCTTATACTCTACTTACTTGCAAAGTAAACGATTTCTGTGGGATTGGGGTTGGCAGTTTAAGTGCTAATGCTGGTGCAGAGAGGCAAGCAGCATCCTTCTCAGAGGCCAGTGTAGCTGGGGCCTGGAAAAAAATTGCAGAAATAGTTAAAATTTCTATTAAAAAAAGTTAAAACCAAATATATTCTACCAAATAGATTGATTTGAAAGAAAATTTTCTTAAAATTCCAAATAATGCTAATTGCAAATATTAGTCTTGTTCCAATTACTTGTATGAATATAAACTTGAAGTGTTTTGTTTTGGTTTTGGTTTTTTTGTTTGTTTGTTTTTTGGGGTTTTTTTGGGGGCTTTTTTTGAAAGCAACCCAACTTTCAGCTGCAACTAATTCATGAAAATTACGGTACATTACTTAGAAAATCTAAGCTCTAGATACTGAAAACACAGGTATCTATATGCCCTAAAATGATGGAAACTCTAATGCAACTACTTCAGGGTTCTGAGGAAGTTCATAACCATTTAAGTCATCCTATCCAAGTCACTTTCTTGTTCTTGGACCACTCTCCATCACACACCACCAAAAACTGATGGCATTTCATTGTATTCTATACAGTCATTTGGCAGGCTATCTTACTTAGCATGCTGGGACCTTTAGTAGGTAGCTACATATATATATAAAAGATAAACACCATGTGCACGTGCTTTTTCTAAGCTTAAATTCTAAAACCAGTAATTTTAAAGGCATGGAAGAGGGATGGCTAAAAATTCTGAGGGACTGATACTATTCGTGTTTCCCTGAGTTGATGGAACAAGTTAACATGGGACTGACTTAATTAAATGAACTTTGACAGCCACAACAAATCTTATGATTTCACCTGAACAGTTAAAGTTACTGGTACAAGTCTGGAGTCTTTCCGAGGCCTTCCTTTTTTCTTCTTTTCTACTGTTTCTCCCTCAAGTTCCAGTTTCCGTTTGGGTACACTGAGTGGTTTAACAGCTGGAATCTTGTCTTCACTGTCACTGCTGCTCTCCAGAATATCCTTGGGCTTATTGTCTTTAATTAAATTCTGATCCTTCAGTCTGTAAAAAAAAAGTCTGTAAAAAAAAGCTGATTCCAAAAGTTGCTATGTATCCTACACATTGCCTTCGTGCAGGTAAGATGACATTTCTTAGCACTCTTTGAGTGTATTTCAAAATGCTCAAAGGCAGGAGGAGGAAGCTGAAGAGGTATGGCAAACCCTTTTCAAAAGTACAATGTGCAATATATATGTTAACCAATCAGACATATTCTCCCGTTTAAAAAAAATTAATCAATCCAGCAGTTAGTCACGGGATAATGCTGGAAATAGCAACTTTATTTTAGCATTCAGTTCCAATTACGATCAGATCTCTTTCCCTGAGCTGATACAAATAATTCAGCACTCTAAGATGCAAGAGTAGTTCATCTTTTCTCCTTCAGCAGACAGTAGACTTTCTGCTTATTCATGTAGAACTTTCATCATTCTGTTGTCTAGCCCCAGAAGTTTTTCTGTCCAGTTCTGACTGCTGCAAAATGTGTTAACTGCAAACCACACAAATTACTTCACTGCTCCAGCTTCCATTTCAGGAAACATAACTACGGAACCACAGAATGGTTTGGGTTGGAAGAGACCTTACAGACCATCTTATTCCAACCCCGTGCCACGGGCAGGGACACCTTCCACTAGGCCAGGTTGCCCCAAGCCCCATCCCACCTGGCCTTGAACACTTCCAGGGATGAGACATCAACATCATCTCTGGGCAACTTGTTGCAGTGTCTACCACCTTCACAGTAAGGGATTTTTTACTAATATCTCATCTAAACCT
>VYZQ01020768.1:0-11406 GCA_013400655.1 Mystacornis crossleyi
CTTTGGATGCAGCACAGGACACAACTGCCTTTCTGGACTGCAAGTGCTCATTGCTGGGTCATGTCCAGCCTCTCCTCCCCCAGCATCCCCAAGTACTTCTGAGCAAGGCTGCTCTCCATCTGTTCATCCTCCAGCCTGTGTTGGAACCGGGGTTTGCCCCAATGCAGATGCAGCACCTTGCACTTAGCCTCATTAAATTTCATAGAATTTCCATGGTCCCAGTTCTCTATCTTATCCAAGTACCTCTGGATGATATCCTTCCTTCAAGTGTNATCCTTCCTTCAAGTGTGGCAACTGCACCATTCAGCTTGTTGTTGTCTGCAAATTTGCTGAGGGTGCACTTGATCCCTTCATTGCTGTAATTAGTGAAGATACTAAATAATACTGGTACCAATACAGACCCTGAGGGACATCACTCGTCACTGACATCCATCAGGACTCTGAGTTGTTGACCACTACTCTGTGCATGCAACCACCCAACAAATTCCTTGCCACATAACAGTCCACTCGCTGAATCTGTTGCCCTCCAATTTAGAGAGAAGGATGTTGTCAGGGACTGTGTCAAAGGCTTTACAAAAATCCAGATAAATGACATCTGTAGTTCTTCCCTTGCCCACTGATGTAACCACTCCATCACAGAAAGCCAATGGGTTGGTCAGGCAGGATCTGCCCTTGGTGAAGCCTTGCTGGAGGTCTCCAATCACCTCGCTGTCTTCCATGAACCTTAGCACAGCTTCTGTTCCAAGATCTTTCCAAGCACAGGGGGGAGCCTGAGGTCGGTAGTTCCCAGTGTCCTCTTTTCTTGTCTTTGTAAAGATGGGTACAATTTTCCTTTTTCCAGTCTCCCAAGATGTCACCTGACTGCTATAACTTTTCAAATATCATAGAGAGTGACCTGGCAACAACATCAGTGAATTTCCTCAGGACTCTGGGATGCGACTCATCAGGTCACTTACACTTCTCCAGTTTATTACCAGTTTTCCAGTCCTGTTTTTAGGGAAAGTACACCTTTGACCTTCCTTTTTTGGTTAATGTACCTGCAGAAGCTCTTGGGATTCTTTGTGTCCCATACCAGGTTTAGTTCATTTCACTTTGGCCTTCCTCATCCCATCACTACACAGCTGAATTTCATCTCTGTATCCTTCCTGGGTCATGAGGTTCCCTTGTTTCCACTGTCTGCATTTGCTTCTTTCACTTTAGTTTGACTAGCAGTTCCCTACACAGCCATGCCAGTCTTCTGCTTTCCTTACCCAGTTTCTTGCTCCTGGAGATTGCTAGCTCTTGTGTTCTATGGAAGACTTCCCTAAAGATCTGCCAGTTCTGTTCCAGTCCCTTGTCCCTGAGGGCAGTCTCCCAGGGGATCCTGCAGACTATCTCTTTGAAGGGCTAGAAATTTCCTTCCCCAAAGTTTGGGTTCTTAACTTCACCTTTCTCCTGACCTATCTCCCTCCAGACTGCAAATTCCACCAGTGCAGAATCACTGCAGCCTAAGATGCCTGCAATTCTGATGTCTCTGATACATTTGCTTACATTGGTGACCATCAGATCCAGTTTTGCACCCCCTCTGGCAGGGATGTCTGTTACCTGGGTCAGGAAGTCATCCTCCATGCATTCCACCAGTCTCCTGGATGTCCTACAACTCTCTGGGCTATTTTCCCAGCGGAGGTCAGAGTGGTTGAAGTCCCCCAGCAGGACAAGAGCCTGTGAGTGCAGTGCCTCCCACAGCTGGAGCCAGAAGGTTTCACCAACAGGCTGTCCTTGATCAGGGGGCTGTTGTGGACACCACACCCATGGTTCCCTTTGTTGACCTTTTCTCACCCACAGGCTTTTGGCATGCCCATGGTTCTGCTTGAGAGACAAATCTTCACACTCAATCCACCTGCAGGGAGGGAAACCCCTCCAGCACTCCTTTCTCCCCTGTACTTTCTGAAAAGCCTGTAGCTGTCCACAGCTGCACTCCAGTCATAGGATTCATCCCACCGAGTTTCAGTAATGCAAGAATGTCATAACTTTCTAGCAGCACAGTGGCTGCCAACTCCTGCCCATGCTGTGAGGATTTGTGTAAAGACACCTCAGCTGGGTTTGATCATGGTCAAGGGTTTGATCCACATGCAGTCCATTTGCTTAAGAGTTGGACTCAATGATACTTGTGGGTTCCTTCCTAGTCAGAATATTCTGTGTGATTCTGTGTATTCTGTGCTCTCTGAACAGACTGGGCTTTGTAAATCATCAAGTACCACAGCATATTTCCCATAAGCATGATCATAGCTCAACCTCTGTGTTCCTGGATCCTTCCTAACCTAAGAGTCTACACAAACTTCAGTGACAATTACTTTCCATTAATGCCCACAATTATGTGCAGTTGGTATTTCTCTGCCAGTGCAACCAGGCCAAGTACTCATCTTTACCTCTGCCCACAATTCATTCTATGTCCAGCCCATGTGCATAAGCACAGCAACAAAAAGAAAAAAAAAATTCAGCGTCTGAATCTCCAGACTGCCACCAACTACTCCACATCCCTCTCCCAAAGCAGGATCAGCAGTGTACATGACCTACACAAATGCCTACAGCTTCTCCAACTGCTCCTTAAATATGTATCCTCATGAAGAGATCCTGACCCTCCAGTCTGCTCTTGTGCTTCCTGCACCTCCCCTCTCCTAATGCCCTATATCTTTGCACACTTCCTTGTACATACTTGTATCATGTTCCTCTCTATCTCACACTTTTTTAAGGCTATTTCTCCATATGGGCCTTTTGTGTTTTCCAATTGCTGGTAATCCTCACTGGTACTCTCTGAAGGAAAGGATTTCTTCCTGTCTTTCAGAACTTTTTCAGTATGATGTTGCATTTTTTTCTTTTTAATGAGGTGATGTCTTACTGTATTTTATTTGGCTCCTGATCCACATCAATCCTTCAGTTCTTGTACTAAAAACTTCTTTCCTAGTTATTCTGCAATCAACATTGTCAATAATAACTATATAGGTTTAATATACTGTTCTTATTCAATTTTGTTGTTTTTTATTGCAATTCAACCAACTACCTTTGGATTTTTGACTTGTTTCTCAAGGTGTTCTTCCCAGACTTTATCAGCAACTTTTATGTGGGCACTGCTGAGTAATTAAATAGAAGGTGACCCAGGAATGACTTTCTGCTGAAGTCCACTTTACATCTTTTTCTGATTTTCTAATGGATCACCTAGGACAGCTCAGAAACAGCTATCAAAACAATTTTACACAAATCCACAGACAGAACTTCTATCAAACACAGATTTTCTAACACTTTGTAATAACGTCCTGTCAGACCGTGCTAGAACTCTAATGTGTCAAAATCTAATAATAGTTTCCCCTATAGCTACAGGGACAGCAAATAACCCGTTGTAGAAAAAAACTAAATTAGCTGGACACAATTGTTTTTAACCAACGCCTACTCACCTCCTCACTACATGCTGGAAGTTTACAAACAGGTTTTTATGGTTCCTGAGTTTGTGGCATGGAAGTCACCTCCTTCAAAATGCAGTCTTTCTCAGCTTGCACTATGTTTAACTGACAGCCTGGAGTATAGCAATACAAGACACTGCCAACCAACCTCTAAGGGGAGTTGGCAGTGTCTTGTATAAGTTAGGAGAAAAACGCTGATTTCTGTGTGTTACACAGAAAGTAACTCCTCTATCTCTGGAACAGAAGCATGTGAAATTCTTTCCGTGTGTAAGTAGCTCCTGATGCTGTAGCTGGTACAAATCACAGTGAAAGTGAATCCAGAACCTGAGCACTGCTTTGATTTGTTTCCGGGGTAAGTTCTCTATTATTTTAACAATAAGCTTGTCTCAGAGGCCTGGCTTTTCTACCTGACCACCTTATTCACAGCTTGTACAAAATTACCTCCAAGGCTCTTGCCTCTATCAGATTAGGACAAAATAAGCCTGCAGCTCTGAAGCCATCAGGGAAATGCAGAGGCATGATGATGCTCCTCTCGTTTCCATGGGAAACCATGCCCATAAATTTCAGATAAGAGCAGACTGAGTGACACAACAATGTATGAGCCAACCCACCACCTGTTTTTGAATTTTAAGCAGCTACAGACATTAACTCCGACTGAGTAACATTCTTCAGTTACAGCTATGCTTTCACACAACAGCTATTTCAAGCTTGATTATAATTGCTTATGAGGATCCACGAATGTCTCAAAAATGGTCTTTTACATGAAGTGAGAGGAACTATGGTAAGTGGGAAGCAGGAGGGGAGGGGCAGGTGTAAGGCTTCTAAATAGCCAGAATCTCACTCCCTTAAGCTGGAAGCGCAGTCTTAGATAACATACACTGAAGATCTCCACTTTGTTCCCCCACATGTACTCACTCTGACCCAGTTTTGTCTATTTGTGGAAATACAGGCCACTCATTTTTAGCCACTTCTTGCTACTTGTCTTTGTTGATTCATGTGCTTGCAGTTTTCAAATATTTGTCCTAGTTGCAAAAACCAGTTTGACATGCAAAGTAATCACTATCTCACTAATTAATGGTCTTCTATCTGATGCAGTCTCCCTCCTCCTCAGAGAGTCAGAATCGCTGATATCTGCATAAGGGAAAAATTATGCTTACTATACTTCAAGGCATTATACTGGCAGCTGCATTCTTCTCCACAAATAATGATGTATGAAGAAGCAAACAGTATTTACTCCAAATACAGTTTAATGCTGCAAAGTATTACATGTTTTTCACAAACATTTAGTATACAGACTTCAGTGGAGATGGAAAAAAACCCCAACACTACACCACGCCTTACACAGTACTTCTTGAGTAAGGTGCTAATGACTGTAAATGGGTCAAGTGTTTGTTACCATGAAAACTAACCATCCTTTCTCAAAAAACCTGAAGTTTAACATTAAAGGAATGATGGATATCACATGCCAATATACACAATACACTCAACACAGTATTGCATCCCACAAAACAGACTAAAATACTAACTGAACCTAAACACTAGGAACTAACTCACTTCCTGCCGGCAGGGAAAGCAAGCATTCTGGGGCTTTAAAACCTGCAGGTGCATATACATCACTCTATACTACAATGTAATATCGCTTGTTATGCATACTCTATCAATCCGTGTGATCCAGTGCATAAACCTTTCTGTATGCCAATCACATAGTTCTTTGGGTACTAATATTATTGTGTAGGTGCAACATGTAAAGCTGTGAATCTTGTAAAAAATGCATGTTTTTTATTTTTTTAAGTAAGTGTAGCTATTTTCAGAACACATTAAGTTAATACGAATTTAAGGCAAAGTGCAATAGCTACATCTAAAAGTGGTGAGCTGCTGCTACGGTGGAATGCTCCAACCAGTTCTACAGTGAAGCTTTGAATAACACATAGTGATCTTGGTTCACAAAATCTCCTATGAAGAGTAAAAAGGCTAAAGGTTAGATAATAAAAATACAGGAGATGATTCTTGGCCTGTTATCTGCATTCATTTACTTCTTCAATAGCTGAATGCCCTACTGAGATTTTCTGAATTATAAAATTACTTCTTTGTGAGCAGTCAGACTCTGCAGAGTAGAAGACAGCAAGTGACAGCAGATTAACTAGAGCCCTTTGAGTCAGTGTTGCTTTCAAGCAAAATATTAAGTAGAAAGGCTCCAGTCATTTTGAATAGTACATTATGTCTGCAGTTATTAGGTTCCCAAGCAATACTGAAAATAACTAACTTACCATAACGTAATAACTTAGCAAACACTATCAAAAAGTCTTATTCCAAGTAGGGCCATGTTAGGCATCAGAAAACTTAGCTGGGTTCCAGCCAGCAATGCTATCTGTATAAGGATCTAATAATATAAATTTTAATACCTGAGAACTGTTTGAAGCTGAGTATTTCATAATCAGGGAGAGAGGAGGGAAAAGGACAAAACAGCTGTTTCAAAGAGTAACAAACATTACTACATAAATTTTTACAAACAGGTTTCATACAAAAATTGTATCACTGTGTGTCAAAAAAAGGTGTTTCAAATCTACTAGCAAGTCATATAAATATGTACTGTTCCATTGGAAAGATTTTGCTGCTTTTATGATTTGGCAGTCATCTGACAATAGTCTACTCATCCACTTTGAAGATCTCATGGAGAAGTCACATCTCCCACTAACAATTTGCTTTAAGAGTATCAGCATACACCTTACTTCTTGCTTTCTAAGGATAAACTTGAATATAAAATTTTAAAGGCCTTAAAATTCTTGAATATTAATTCACCCCAAGTTCTTGCTAAATGCCACTTTCATAAAGATGATACTGTATAGAGCACATTTTTGTATTGATAAAAAACAAGTACAACATGAGATGTGTTAGCAAATGAGAAAATCATATTTCATGGTCTAATACTAAAAAAGGAAATAATACTTATTAATAAAAGTGTACATTCAAAGCCTTAACCCTCTTAAGAGTTCTGATGAAATGTGAGTAGACCCTTTTTTCTCCAAAACTGCAGCTATTAGCAGCTACAATTGCTCATATTTGAAAAACATGCCTGCGCTTTGCACCACTTTTTAAAACAGGCCTAGTATTAATTGCTTGCAAAAACTATAGCCATTCCTGAACCTCAACATCAATAACCTTAAAACTAAATGGCCCTAGACATCCCTTATCTTTACAAAACAGACTGAAAACAAACAGAAAATCTGAATCTTTCACAAGAACGCAAGACTCAAATATCACATCTCACTCCTCACTGAAATCTAGGTCTTCAGCTTGGTTTTTAAGCAGTTATCTACTTTTTTCCTAAGTATAACCAGTGGAGCACTGGACTACTTTTTACATCACTTTGCAATGCATTGGTGAGAAGTCAGCTGTCAAATTAGATGTGCAGCTAGGCACCTATGAGTTTTTAGAGTTTAATCACACTGTCAATCCATGCTGACCTGTGATCTTACTGAAGTTAATGTTCACATTTCTGTGATTCAATGCCAAACTCAGACCAAACATGTCTGAAGAGGTTGAGAGGGATTTCTGAGACATTTCTGCAAGAAGGAAATATGTAGCATACAAGTATTCACAGGACAGTGGAAATACAATAAAATTCTTGAACTTATATCTAGTTTTAGGGACTTCTGTCAGCTCTCTCGGCATTTACACTGCCTAACTGCACTTACAGAGTTATCCTGCTGCAAACACTGATCTCCTGTTGTACTTGGGGAAGCAACCAGGTATTCTGTGATCCAAAGCGATGCACAGCCTGGGAGTAGCATGGGCTACGAGCACACTCTTGTGGCCATGTGCAAGCACACCAAAACCAGAGCTAAGAAGGACACAGGATGGCATGTAGGCATCTTGGACTGCCTTCTTTCGCAAAGAAAGCTACAAAAGAAGTGGATCAAGCGCCAGTGGTGACCTACTGCAAAAAGATCTTTCCTTGATCTTGGTATTTGAAAAGATCTTTTATCAAGAGAAATGCTACATCAAAAACACAGTGCAAAAATCAGAGAAGCCTTTTGTTTCTTTAGTGTTCAAGTGCCCCCATGCTCCTGCCTTCTCTCTCCTCTTCAGAGAGGAATGAACACACTTCCCTCGTCTTCCTATGACACTTGAAGTGCTGCCTATCTTAGGATGAAGAGAAAATACAACACTAGTAATTTCTCATTACATAAATATTGTCTGTGCTGGAATATAAATTGAAAGCCCATCCCCATTCTATGGCTTCCAGCTTCATGTAATCTTCACAGATGTTTTTTTGTGTGCACAGAGGAGGGTGACGTAGGGAACTCCAATGAATGCCCACCTTTCACTGGGCCAGAACTTTACGACCGGGCCCTGCTCAGGGATCTCAGAGGCAGCATCGAAGTAAGCAAAGCAGACACATCCCAGATATGCCGCAAGGCAAATCAAAATGTGCCTGAGAATAGCCATGCACACACCAAGAAAGGGGAAAAAAAAAGAAAAGAAAAAAAGAGTCAGTAACATAAATTCAGTAAAGCAATCAACTCCAACCTTTAAATTCAGTCTGTCCTTCACAATCTTCTCACAAGCCCCCCCATAAGATTGCTGTCTGTTCTTTGCACGGAAACAAAGAATATAGGGAACAATCAAAACTACAAAACTGTAGTTTATTCCTGGTCTAAACAGGCTCCAGCTTTTTGGCTTCTCTGCACCTGACAGATTTGTGCAGAAATGCTGAGATACGGCACCTCAAATAAGTAACTATGATTTTCTGGATGGTAAAAGAGAAAAGGCATCAAAGCCCTTCACTGCTCCTCCACTTCACCATCATTAACTAATCACTAATCCTCATTCATCATGAGGATTACCATCATTATCAATGGCAGTGTAAGTTTTCATAGTCACAGCTACAGTTCTTAGTAACCAGTATGGCAAGGAATTCAGCTACAGTTACAGAACCTAGTGGCTTAAGAATCTGATCAGGCCAAAGAGACTCCTAAATCTGCCACCTTGAATAGCATAAGACTTGCTCTGGGCTTATAAAATGTCACCATTAATTCTGTCTAGAACTAACCAGAAATAGCCACCAGGCAGCACAGAAGGGTAACATGGTGAGGATGGATCACATTTAAATCAAACATTGGACTTTATACACAATACTTACCATACACAGTGCAAATAGGGGAAGTTAAATGAGGACCAGATCTCACAAAACACTTTGTCACTGATCCAGCAGAAAAGTGCTAGCATCCACCATAGACCTGAAAAGAGACCCAGTTTGTACACACGCAGGTTTTCACACCTAAGGAGAAAAACATAAATAAATATTTATAAAACAGTGCCAGACACATATCATTAAAATGACTCCATAAGTAGGTCCCACTTAACAGATGAACTTGACTTACAGTAAGTCTGGCTCTGATGCAAGGCAGTAGTGAGGTAACAGAACAAATATTTTTATTGGTAGCTGTGTTTTGGGTATTGTCTTCAATACCAATGTGCCAGTGGTGGGCAAACCATACGTAGGGAGGAGTGTTCTGGACAACCAGTGATTAGTTACACATGCTGTTCATTAACAACCAGCCATGCAGCGAGTGCTCTGATTTGCTTGTATTTGTTACTGTATGAAGACTCCCATTAATGCTAAGGCATTTATGTTCCTCAGTGAGAGGTACTACTGTTCCTAACAGCACTGAACCATGTACCTAAGCAGATACGTGTATGAATATTGTTCCGCTACTGACCTTGCCCACAATTAACCTGTGTGCTGTTTCCAAGTGTCTTTGACCACAGAAGTACACAGAAGGATGTCTAATGAGAAAAGACTCATGAACATCTTTACAAAACATTGTTGGAAGAGGCTTCCAGTGTATACTGAAGCAGTGGCAGATCAGGGTAATGCAGCAAACAGAAAAATCTCTATTCTAACAGATGCAGTCAGAATGAAGACATTTTGTTCTAACTCGTTTTGATGGACATCTGCAGCATATAAGAGCAAGCATAAGTTGTAAAATCTTTCTCAGACACTGGAGAAGAGGTGAAAAAGGACAAGTTCAAATGCTAATATTCCTCTGGTCTTTTTTGCGGTAGGTGAAGAAAAAAGTCTCTGGACAGCTGCTGGTATCATTATAACAGAAGAAGTCTCTAAAATGTGGAAATCAGTCTCAGGTTCTTCTCTCTTTGAATTCTGGTTTTATGGTTTCTACAGCCCTGATAGCTATCCTCCAAAATGTAGTGACTAACCTTATCTTTGTCACTCTGACTCCACCATATTATTCATATCAGATGACAAAGTCATGCAAGACTCACAGCACAACTTTGAGAGTTGGAACACCTTCCACATGTGTGCTTGGGCCTTGCTCCACATTCCCACTGCCATCCAGACTGCAACCATGCCATCACCTCACCCTCATGCACACTATACAGAAGAAATGCTGTCCATAAAGTGAAACCCATGCCCTGATTCCACAATAAACAAATTTGAGTAAGATCGCGTTGCAGCAAGAGGTATGTTGCAAGAACACAGAAAATATCTGACCTATTATAATGTCCGAGGGGAAAAAAAATCCTTGTTGGAAAATGTCTGAACTGCCAAGCAAGTTTATACCAGATTTGCTCTTGCACGTGGAAGAAGCATTTCTGATCTGCTGTCACAAGCATGGAAGCCAGATCTAGTGTATCATCTCACAGAGTCTTAAGGATCCAAGAAGGTCACGCTGCGTGCATTCAGGAGAATTGTACTTACCTCTTCAATTCAGCAATGAGCAAAGCTGTGCAGGGAACACCCAGAGTCATTAGAGAGATGTTGTTAATGGCAGGCTTAATGAAGGCCAGGCAGGTGGTAACTCCAGACAGGACACCCACAGCAGCTTTAAATCGGCTCCTGAATAGAGTTTATATGGGCAGAAAAACTGCTTTTAATTACTAAAGCCAGAAATTTTAGCATTATTTTAATAATGTAACAAAATTTAGGTCCACCTCTGCACACAGCACTGTACTTCCTCAAAAAAGTTCTGTCTTGTCATTCTTCATCCTTTTAACACGGATTTTTAGGAAATTTTCTTATTGTTAATGCACCAACTTCTACAGCCATGTTACAGTCTGCTTTACTTTCTTTTATTTCTTTAGAGCCTTCAAAGATACTGAAACTTACATGCTAAGTTGGAACATCTCCTTAACCAAATTCAACAGTATGTGAGAAATTCCCAGACTTTTTTATAAGACTAAGATTTGGTATAGTCTTAGCAAAAATAAAATCACTGTTGCATCCTATGTAGATAGCCTGACAGCTTCTAAATTAAATATGTTAACTGTTGTTTAAACTTCAGGTTTGCACTTCAAACAACCCACTTCCAGTCTGTGGCTGGGCTATGGCAGGCAGAGGACCATCATGCTGCCCTTGAACTACTGGCCTATAGCTTTTAAAAACATTTGTTGTCCAAGGATGGCTCTTCTATGTCCGAAGTAGGGTCTCCATATATTTGTACAGTACCATTCCACGGCCACAAGTGTCATTCCTTTCACCTAGGCTCATTCCATATGTCTTTTGTTTAAAGTTTTTCTTTCTGCTGTAAAGCAGCAAGTTACTTAAGCAGGAAGTTCTGATCTGACATGAACACCTTAATGAATAAATACATCACAAACTGGTCATGAGAGATAATAACATTTTTAGCATTGAAAATTCAAAGTGTGATGAGGATGAAGAAAGTGAAGAGTACAGCTGTGAGCACAGGATAGACGTAATACTAGAGGATTAGTCAGGCAAAGCAAAAAACCTTAAAGTATTAACCAAACCTGTTGTAGGTTAGGGTTTTGTCTTGGGTTACCATGTAAGGTATGTATTCTATCACCACCTACAGCACCTTCTGATGAACTGGTAATGGTTGGTCATTTGAAACAGCTGCCCAATGCACACTCAACCTAAAGCGGGGCCATCTCCGCTGATGGGCCATCAACAACTCCCCAGAATGACTGATAGAATTACATCATC
>VYZQ01020769.1:0-10451 GCA_013400655.1 Mystacornis crossleyi
TCACCTGCAAGGCCCCATTCCCCACCTGGAAAGCTCCCATTCCTCACCTGGAAAGCCCCCAGGTACCCACCTGCAAAGCCCCCAGGCCCCACCTGCAAAGTCCCCGTTCCTCACATTCTCCATCATTCCTGCCATAATTCCTCCTGCAGGCCCAGCACAGCCCCTCCCCACTGCCCTCTTCAGTCGGAATTCCCGGGAGACATTCAGGCCCCTTTGCCCACGGAATCAGCAAGAGTAGTTCACCTCACCAATAACTTCCCTGAGAGCAATTTCCAGGTGGAAAGAGAGAAGTTCTAGGAATTATTTCATGAGGCACCTGTTAACCAGCTATAGCAGGGCCCTTTTCTCTCTCCGAATGCACAGATTTTTCAGGAAAATATCCAAGCACCAGAGCTAAATTCCCTGTGATTTCCCTGTGAAGAGAGAGCAGGTGCTAATCTCACAGCAGACATCACACTGAACCAGGAGAATTCCCATCCATTCAGGATCGTGCATAGGATAACTGGGAGTACTGGTGAGCAGCAGCGAGAAAATTGGTTTCTAACAAGACAATTAAAAGGGCTCAAATGTTGTCTCAGTGGGTGAGAGCCTCATCTATCCTGCAGCAAAGCTCATTTGAGCAAGGTGAGCAGCACTGAGCTGTACTTTGGAATCCTGGGCAAGCTGGATTTATAATTGCACTTAGTTGCCAGCTCCCTGCTTATCAGTTCAGGGCTAAATAATGGGCAGTTATTGTTGATATTACTTTCACTGACCTCTTTCAGCTGCACCTTCCACGATTCTACTGGGTCCCTTCCAGCTCAGGATATTCCATATTCCGTGCTCCTTGGCTCAGTTCCACCCCTGGAAGGGCCTGGCTCCAGTTCCCACCCCCATCCAAAGGCACAAGCCACAGGTGACGCTGGTTTGTGCAGAGGAACTGGGGAATTAAAAAGTTCCAGAATAACAGGAGTGATGTTCCTCAGACTCCTGTAACACAGCGGGGTTTTATGGACGTGTGTCTCAGACAATCCAGGGGAGGAGATCCATAAAATGCCGAGTTCAGCTTCACTGACACATCACATCAGGCACAGAAGGGAATAAACAAGTCAGAGTAAGCTCCTTTACGATCCTACAGACCCTTCCCTTTCTTTTCAATTACCTTGTCTCTTCTAAAAGATACAACTACAGTTTTTGTTTGGGTTTTTTTTTTTCTTCTGAGAGATTTTCCATTCTTTAACTTATTTATAATTAAAAGGTGTGCAAAATGCCAAGACATTATTTTGTACTTTCACGAGGGATTTAAAGAACCATCACAATAAATCAGTGAAAGGTTCGGTATAAAGGGAGGGAGAGATGGATACTGTCAATATGAAACAGCAGTGAACTGTAAAAATAAGAATTAGGGTGCTGAGCTGTTTGTCAAACATGTGAAAGCACTGACAGGGAAAGCAAGAAATTCTATTTAGAATCATAAATAGCTTGGGTTGGGAGGATTTTAAAGCCCATCCAGTGCCACCCCTGCCATGGCAGGGACACCTCCCACTGTCCCAGGCTGCTCCCAGCCCCAGTGTCCAGCCTGGCCTTGGGCACTGCCAGGGATCCAGGGGCAGCCACAGCTGCTCTGGGCACCCTGTGCCAGGGCCTGCCCACCCTCCCAGGGAGGAATTTCTTTCCTGTATAACCTCAATTTCCCCTCTTTCAGTTGCTCTCCAGGCACCCTTGGAGCACAATTCCACCTTGCACCAGAAGTCCCAGAAAATTCCTCCCCTAGCCCTTGGAAGCAGGCTGCAGCCAGAATTCCTGCTTCTCCCAGCAGCAGCTCCCAAGCACAGGACAGGGGCAGTGGCTCACAGCCCTGTTTTCCTCCAGCTCTTACCAAATTTCCCAGTATCCCAGGAAAGACAATCCCTGCGCAGGGACTCCTCTGGGCCAGGAGGGTTCGGGTGCAGCCTGTGGGGCTCGCTCCTGGCAGGAGCAGGGATGCCAGCAGGGGACACNCCTGGTCTCCAAGCAGAACGTTCCTCCTCCTGTGACAGCCATCCCACACCAGGCTCCTGGCATTCATCGGAGGCCTGGGTGCCAACCAGAAGCTCTGAGAACGACAGAGTTTCCACAGGCATTCCCTGTGTCAGAGAAGGGTTATTTTATGGGCACAGGGCCCTCCAGCCCCAAATCCTGGAGGTGGGTGGGGATGGCGGATTGCTTCAGGTTGTCCCACAGTGCTGAACCAGTCTTTGCTCGAAATTAAACCTGGAGCAGGCAAGAGCAGCAGGAAGGCTCCCAGAAGAAAGAGGAGATCCAGCCAGAGATTTTATGCAAATTTTGACTTTTCCAAGACCCCTAAGACAAATGTAAATCACTCCACACAAACTCATTCCACTCCTGCACAGTTTACGGTCTACCCCATATTATTTTTCGAAGCCCTTCAGGGAAAGTGCCACACACTGTTTAAACCTGCATAATTCAACAACAGCTCTGATGCTCAACAGAACCTTTCATTTCATTCTTTACTCACAATTAGACTTCACACTTATTCCTGTAGCCCTCAATTATGAACGCAGCTTAACGACATACCTGAAAGAATTTGAGAGACATTTTATCTCCCGAAAAAAAAGGCCACGATTGCTTGTCATTCAAAGAAAATTAAAAATCATTTGGGGAACCATGTGAACGGAATTTACAATTGATCTCAGCACTTTTTCCACTCCAGGAGGAGCCCTGTGCATTGGAAGGCCCTTCAGCAGGCGGATGAAGGGCAACGACTGCTCTGGGTGTGAATTTCAGCACACCGAGACTTCCTTACATGAATTTAGATGTTCAGCTTTACCCTCAGATGACCTGTACCTAATCATGCTGCGATTCCCCCTCCCCTTCACCTAAATGAAGCTGTCAGCTGCTTCTGGAAGCTCCAGCAGCCAATAAAAGGAAGGAATTAACACGTGTGGTCGCCACTCATCCCATCACCTCCCAGCTGCTGGAATCCTCCCGCAAGCCACAGAGCACTGAACATCATTTCCTTGATGTCACTGGCACAGAATCATGGCCAGATTAATTCACTCTCAAGCACGTGGGTTTTTCAGGAACATCAGGGGATATTCTTGTATTAATAAAAAGAAAATTCAATCAAAAACCCCAGGTTTAGTGCCTGTCTGCATTGCTTTTTCTCTTTAAAGGTTAAACTGAGAAGAAACCATATATTTTTTTTTTCCCTACAGAACATCTGGCCCTGAAATCCATAAGACATTTCCCATCAGAAACCACACAGAAATAATAAGAAAATAGATTGAGTTTCACATGGAAGCATTTTTCTAATTAAAGTTTAAGTGGTTTTTTTAAAAAATAAGTGTTTGTGTTTTTAGTGATTTTAGTACAAGCTCAGGGCAAAACCAGCCAGAACACCTCGTTTAAGGCCCTCAGTAATTACAGAAATTAGTGACCTGGCCTAGCTTTGTCTTTCCATTCTCAGCCCCACCTGCCTGTGCATCTCCTTGATTTACAGGTCTTTAATTACATCATCAGCCCTTCCCCACGTGCGTCTGCTCCCTGAGCACACCGAGTTCAATCCTTGCTCCTAAATGAGCCTGGATTTAATATTTTGGGGTTGCCTCATTTTTCAGTGTGTGTCTGAGCCTTATCTCCTGCCGCCTGTCCAAACACTGCTCGGAAGAAAGAATTTTTCATTTCCTTTGGGCTTTTCTCGGCTGTTTGTCGCTATCTGAATGCTCCACAACATTAATTAAACTGACAAGGTGAGGCAGCAGAATTATCTGCACTTCACACACGGGGGGCTGAGGCAGAGAGTTCAAGCTGAAAGAAAAGCTGGCCATAAACTCCACAAAAATACTGTGGTTTAAACAAGCTCCAAAAGACAGCACTGCCTTTCCGTGAGGGCACAGGAGGAGGACCTGGACAAGCACAGGTTTCAGGCAAACGCAGAAAAAAACAGTCTGAACACAGAAAATTTCCATTTAGTCCTCGAAGGCTTGGATTTACAGTTCCAGCTGGAAAACTCAGGGTTTGGTTCAGAGCAAAGGCAGCCACACACTGGGTGTTCCACACAGGGCTTCCCATGCACGGACAGAATTTGAAGTGAAGCAGCCCCAAAAAAGCAACATTAAGAGATTTAAACTAAAGGATTCAGCGTTGATAAAGAAGCAAACTTCACTCTCCAGGTAATTAAGGGATCCATTTAGCCCCTGTTACATCCCTGAGGAGGCTCCACTGCAGAGCTCCCATGCTTTGATGGATTCAACACTCCTCAGCTCTCCCATATTTTCATCACCAGATTGAAGAGGCTGATTGAGCCTTCCCAGGCCTGGCGCAATCAAGAGGATGGCAGAGGTACCACCCGACTGACCCCCGTGTTATTGGTGAAGTACAAACAATTTTACGTGCAAATCCGCAGTTTTCAGGAGTTTGAATCTTTGCCCAGCGTGGGCAAGAGCTGCTCCGAGCACGACCTGGAGGAGCTGGAAAAACAGAGCCAAACGTCACCCCTGAGGTGGGGCTGCACTTCTTCCCGGCTGTGAGCAGCCCCTGGGTGTCATTGCAAACTCCCCAGCTCTGTCACCAAATTTGATTCTGTTCCTTCTCCCTGCACTGAGAGCCTGCTCGCATCCAAAGTCACTGGGACAAGTGAATCTCATCAGAGGCACCCGAACAAGGGTAACTGGAGGTGGCTGGTGGTGTTTGGACAAGGAACAGATCATTCTGGATGCTCCAGTGACTGTGCTCTCCTCTTGGCGAGGCAGAGCTTTGTGAGAGTCCCAGCGTGCCAGACACAGTCCCCAAAAATAGAGTTCTCAAGGTAATTTATAGGCTTTAAAAGCCAATATTTTCAAAAATAAATGACAGCTATAAAGACAAAATCCTCAGAATGCTTGCAGAAAGTGATGGCTTAAACTGCTGAAGAAATGTCATAACATTTTCCCTGAAAAGTATTCATAACCTTCCAATCAGTTCCAGAATCTTCTGCTGCCTTCCCTCCCTAAAAACTGCTATTAAGTGTAGCAAGGTACTGATGACAAGGCTTTGCCTCTGCTAAATCCCTTCCCAGCATGTCAAGTATATAAATATTTGAACAGGCAATGGCAAGTTCCACACCCATACAGATATATTTATTAATTTCAATCATCCAGGCCAGGGAGGTGTGAATGAGGGCACTGTTATTTAGGGCTGTAATTAATCATCCCGGACACTTCCCTGTCAGGGCCCATAAATCAAGAAGCAAAGTGTTTCTCCTCCTGAGTGATATGGAACCAGCATTAATAGGGTGACGAAAATCTAAGGCTGTCAGTGAGTGGGAGATATTTTATCTGCCTCTGACACGGGGCTGTTCCACACGGGTGCCCTCCTGCTGGGAATTTATTTTCTGGATGTAGAGCACATATTTTAAAAATATGAACAGAGCAGAACAACGAGGCCGAAGTGCGAAGTTGCCAAATGCCAAGATGGAAAATTTTCCAAAGGAAAAGGAAAAAAAAAAAAAAAGCCCTGACACATCAATCCGAGGCGTAACAAACACATGTTGGGAATAAGAAGGGACAAATCCCTGAGTGCAGGGCAGTGCAAGGCAATGCTTGAACCATAAAACAGCTCTAAACCAGCCCGCTGAGCTCCACCTGGGCCTCTGTCAACAGGCAGAGGAAAAGGCCACAGGAAAAGGCCACAGGAAAAGTCAGCCTAAAGCACTGATAAAAAAAAAAAGAAAGAAAATATGAAGAACTAAATCTCCTGTGAGTGCACAGAACATGCCCATGGTCAGGAGATTCCCGGGCTGGTGCCCCTCAGCCCACGGCAGAGCTCACCACCCTCCTCCTGCCAGGGCATTGCCTACTCATCTTTCACACGAGAAACATGAAATATGAACTGCTGAAACGTCAAATTTTCACTGCTTTGGAAGATTATTTTAAAGTGTAGCTACACCGGAGCGTTTTTTTTGTTGTTGTTGTTGTTTTTTTTTTACCTCTAATATTTGCACGAACCCACTGAAAGCCAAACCCAAAACACCCAGGCACAGGCAGGCTTGTGAGGGAGCTGCATTTGAAGAGATCCAAGCCCTGCACTAACAGCTTGTCTGAAACGCGTGCAAACACTTGAAATACTTCTAAAAAACCTCGTTAGATTCTGGGAGTAACAGTCAATGTCATTTTATTTGACGTTTCTTCCATCTCTAGCTACACCACGTGCTCCGGGGATTATTCACAGCCTCTCCTAGCAGTCATTCTGACATTTTTCACAATTACCTGGGGGTTGCTCTGATCTCCAGGCAGGAGCTGGAGCAGTTTTAGGGCTGTTGGTGGTACCTGAAGCACCTGAGAGGGATCTCGGGCAGCTGCCACGAGGAACACTGGACACTGCATTTTTCAGATGGGTCAAGCTGGACAGAGCCCAGTTCGGAGATGATATAAAACAGCCGTGAACGCTCTCATGACCTGCACTAAACACAGTTCAAGGCTCCCCCCGAGACCTTTAATCTTCAAATATTTGAGATCTCAGCACTTCAATTCTGCCAGTAACAATTCAAGCTGCAACTCCTTATCTCACTTATTCGCAGGCTACAAATTTTATAGCCAAACTCAAACCTGAATATACCGATTGCAATCTACCACGGGAAAAGAAATAATAAAACTTCTTATTTAATCACACAATTCTATCGACAATCTGCAGAAAAATAGATGTGCAGGTGTATTACTGCCTGTGCTCTAAGTGCTAAGGTAGAATTCTGCCCACGGGCAGTAACTATAAAGCCAGGTCTGAGGTAAACCAGTTGTAAAACACTGAGCATAAACCACATGCTTTTAGCCCCTGATGGAAGCATTCTTCTCCAAAGCACAATTTACATTTAAATTGATATTGTAGGGAATCAAATACTCAAAATAAGTGTCGAGGTTTTCTTCTTCACCGAGTTGTTTCCTAATTGGATTCAAGTGTTTTGCCTAACCATTTCATACTCTTATTTAGTTCGGGGAAATTAAAAATAAAATCTTTCATTATTCATGATCCCTAACTTCTGGGAAGGGCCTCAAATTGTTTCTTGTTATGAAAATAAGAGCAGGCTGTTTACACTGAACTGCTGGGACTCGGCAAACAAAAGGGACGAAATTTTTCCTGCAGAGACAGCAGAGAGTTCTGATGGAAGCCAGCAGAACCATCCACAGCACAAATCCCTCTCCCGGCCTTCCCACCCCAGAGGGAGGAGAGCGCTCGGGACCCTCCCCACTGGGACTGAGCTGGAGTCAGAGACCCCCCTGCCCTTCCCTGGGTCTGTTTATCCTCACACCGACCCCAATGTTTCATTGGGACTGCAAACCCACACTCTGGACTCCCTAGAGAGGATAAGGACAATATTTAACAAATTTCTGGCCATCTAAACAAACAGACAAAAGCTTTTTCAGCAATAAAACAGCGTTTCCCTGAAGGGGAGGCTTCTAAATTATAAATTATACAACCAGTAAAGCTGAAGAACACCCATAACCAGGGTAAATCTGGAGGCTGTGAAAAGCAGCAAAGTGCCCATCGCATCTCTGGCAGGGAACAGAATCTATTCCATCCTTCCTTTGGTGCTCCAAGGACAAAGCACAGGTGTTGCCATGGGTTGTTACACACAAATAAATGCATTAAGTGGTAAAAAACCCCGCTGAGTGGCTCCCTACCAAGGTTTCGTTTTGTTCTGGCAAAAGACATCGTGAGAACCAAGCTCAGTGAGAAACTTCTTTGCACCTAACGCGGAAAAACAGTCGAGTACTGGGATTTCACACAGAGGCCACACCAGGCCCCCGATTCACCCCGCAGCCCAAATTCCTTCATTTCTGTCCTGAATACCGCAAAAGGAAAGGAATCACAGACATTTACCCTGGCCACGCTCAGCTGCAGCTCCAAACCACGCCACAGCCAGATGTGCTAAGACCTCCCAGACGGGGCGGGTTCATTTTTAATTCAGAAAAATCTCTGTCCGCACCTGGCTGTTCCGCTCTGCTCCTACAAACGCTTCAGGCTGCAGCTTCTGCCAAGAGCTGCTGGTGTAATTCCCTTCTTCCAGCCGATAACATCACGCAGGGAAATTTCACTCCTCATCTCTCCTCAGCGTTAAATGCGCTGCTAATCTGGGAAACATTTCACCTGACCCTCCAAATCAACTGAATACTTCCATGTCCTTTCTTTCCTCAGCGTGGTAACCGATTGAAAGCCATTTATTCCACTTGATTAAAATCAAAAGTTGATCTGAAAAACAATAGCTGGGGCTTGCACTGGGTCGAGCGTCACGTCATCAATGCAGCAGGAAAACAACAGCAAAAATCAGGATAGTGTTTATCTCTAAATGATCGTCTCCTTCACAAGGGGTTTGTTTTTTACATAGATCTCTTGCTGGTTTATGCTGGACTTTAAAATGCCCATCTCAGCAGCCCGGGGCAATGCCAGCAGCTCTTCCCCACGCAGGGAAGGGCTCCCAGCTGGGTGGGAAAGGAAGGTCCCATCCCATCCCTCCCCATGGAGAAGAGGACGAGCCCCAACTCCAGAGTCCCCAGCTGGGAGTGGGCAAATGGGGTCAAATTTAGCCCACCCTAAAAGCAACCAGACCTTGCACGACCTCATTCAGGACCCGATTCAACCATTCCAGGCCACAAGCACAAGGTTTTCTTCCCAAAAATACCAACTCTCCCAAAGCAAAAGGAACAATAAAATCATTATTTCAGAAAATAGACTCTGCAAGCAGCTAAATACAGTTCCTAAATTAAGGAGCATGAAGGTGAAAGGAATGAAGAGAATTTACTTTTATGAGCACAAGAAAAACTTTCCCCTTAACCAAAGGGGAATGGCTGGGTGTAGTTCAGGTTTCCATACACATTTATAAAAAGCTTTAATTTAGGAGACATCCGTATTTTCCGCCCAAATTCCCACCTAATAAATTTTTATCAAATAATTAAAATTCCATCAAGAAAGAAGAAAGCTTTTGGACCTCTTCTGCTTTTCCCTGATGGGTGACCTACACCACAGATCTGCTTGCAGGGTGGCAAAGCAGGCAAACCTCAGGCTGTAAAAAACGGATTTGGAAGGTACAGAAATTAAACGCTGTTGTTCAGTTCGGGTTAAGTAAACTCACCCCTGCCACTTGGCTGGGCTGACACAGCCGAAGCCCCAAAAATTACCTTTGGAAGAAGCTGGATGAGCTCCTTGGCTGGAGGAAAAGAGCACAGGAGGTGCAAAAGTGGAATGAAAAAGGGGAGGGGGAAATGGGGAGCCTTAAACTGGCTCTGCCTCCACCCCTGGGAGGGATCATCCCATGGGACAATCGAGGGAATGGGCAGCACCTGGGGGTGCTTGGAGTGTCCCAGAGGATCTGTCCAAGGCCAGGCAGGAATGGTTTTTCCCCATTTTCAGCTCCTTCAGAGGCTGTTGTGAAACTGCCTTCACCTAAACGTCATTAGCATTAATGAGGCCTTGATGAGCGAGCCCTGCCCCTCGAGATCCCTGCTGCTCCTCGGGATCGCTGCCGTTCCAGGGAAATTCTCCCTCATGGAGACGGTGACAGCTGAGAATGAGAACTTGGCCATCCCTTCTCCCTCAGTCTCACACATGCATTGATTATAACCCAAAGAATTTGTCAAAATCGGGCATCGTGGGTAGAAATTCCAGCCAGGGAAACCCTCGGGAGTAATCCCAAATCCTGCCTCTGACGGCCTCGTTTGTTTGCAACGGGGACACGATGCCGTTTTTGGGTTACTTCCATCCTGAGCACTCAAAGCCTCGGCAACAAAATCGGACACTTTTAAGGACACAAAGCTCTCTGCTTTTAACAGTTGTGGTGGTGAAATCGAGCTTAACCTTAGAGAGAAACAATTAATAAAAATGGGATGTTCTGTATTTATCACCACAAATGTTTTCACCAGTTCATTTCTCCAGCCACAAGACACCCTGCACGTGGAACCTGGGCAGGGAAAAGGGCAGGAACGTTCTCCATTCCTCTCCTGGACCTCAGAAGAGGGAATTGCCCCAACCCAAAGCTCCACATGAAACCCAGCCCCGCCTTCTGCTGGACAATCCGCGCCCAGCTGGGTGAGGACTCCAGGGACGGAGGAATTGAGGGCGCACAAATCAGGGTCCCGAGCAATAAGGAACACCACCTGCATTCCCCCGCTCCGGGTAACACATCCCACAGTTTTGGCAGGATTTTCCTGCCCACTTTGGGTCACATCAGTGCAGGGAATTCTCAGTGACCTGTACTGGGACAACCCCGCAGCAGAAAGATCTCGAGAGCTTCCTCCTCCAGTGCTGTTCTGCCATCACACCCAGTCGTGTCTCACTTCCTCGGGGGAAATGAAGGCAATTCCCCACATCCTCTGGGAAGTCACGTTTTAACACGCATCTGTTATTGGCATGATTTTCTCAGAGCCGGAGCTCAGCCCCGCGGAACTCGGCGTTCCTGTCAAACCCTGCTCTCGGAGCAGCAAACCTGGAGGGCAATCTCC
>VYZQ01020774.1:0-25859 GCA_013400655.1 Mystacornis crossleyi
AATTAGAATAAAACTGGGGAGAGGATGCTTATAGAAAGCAAAGGTTCCCGAAGTTACTCTGTTTCCATAGTCAAAAAATCCCTTTACAATAAGTAATGATAATGGCCCCTTTTGGGTTTTTTTTCATACCAGCCTTTACAGCAATATGTTGACCATAAATCTTCAAGCTGGTTAATTCCTATGAAATTCTGCCAGCAGAATCAAATGATTTTACTACCCCATGTCAAATTAATGGTTGGGTGTCAACCTGTGTCACTTCCTGCTTGAAAAATGACTATGACATTAAGAGGATTTTATTTATGCTTTCCTGCCTGATGATCAAAAATAGTAAAATGCAACAGTAAGGGTGGGGAGAAATCAATTTCATAAATAGCATTACCACCGCATCTCTTTGGAGTAAGCCCATGGTGATGCCCACACAGTGGGACTCGGGTGTGCTCCCTGGATGTTTGGCTCTGTTTTCCATTTTATGACTGGTTGCCATGGGAAGAGAATTAGGATGCACGGCCCTAAAATCAGCTCTGGTCCTTCTTCAGTTGATTGCTTGTTGATGAGATAGGTGAGACATGCTCCTTTTCTAATAAACTGTCTGAAATTCTTCTTTCTAGCCCATATTTAGATGTGGCAAAGACCAAAAAGAAAAGAACAGGTGGTCTTCTGGCTGCTGCCTGGATTAGATTCCCAAAGATTGAAGGGTTAAATTCTGTAGTCTCATGCTACTGATCTTATATGTGTTCATGTCTGAGAAAGTGCTTGGTCTTGGTGCCCAGGAAGTTGGAGGCACCTTGATCGGATGCCAGTTGTAATCTGTTAGTTTAACTGATTATTAGTTGCTGATAACTTGGTTTTTAGTGGCTAATTATTTCATGGTGACACCTGAAATGTGCGGAGACCATGCAGGAGTGCATGGTCAGCTGCAGGCCAGCCTGGAAACATCTCACTGCCTTTGGTCCAAGTTTTTGAACAAAACACAAAGAAACTCCATATCACGGTTTGGGCAGGACAGAAAAAGCAAACGAAAAAAGAAACTGCTCTGTCCTGTGGTTTTTGTTGTTGCAATGTCCTTGTGAGAAATACTCCATCATAACTGGTGACCTTTCCTGCAAGGGGAGAAGGAACCAGGTAAGACTGTCCCGCTGGGAGGTTTATTTGTTCAGAAGGCAGCGATCCTCGACAGGCCCATGGGCAGCTGGAGACAGTGGCCTGGATGGATTCACCTCCCTCCTTTCCCCCATCCAGCCCATGCAGGCAGATGGAAAGAGCAGCTGCCAAGCTCACCACACCTCTGCAATAACAATCAGGGATCAGCTCACCTCAGTCAGTGTCTGGAGAAACTCTTCGGGTGCCAGCTGCCCCACGTTAAAGCCCATTCTTTGGCTGGAATCTCCAGGGATTTGGCTTTCAGAGCACTGGTGAGGTGCAGCCCCAAAGGCCAGGCGAGGACGCTGCGACCGGCAGCATGAAAGACAATCCTCCTTCTGAGTCAGCTCTCAGCTCCTCCAGCACTGCCAGGACCGTTTCTCTTGCTGCCCTGGCTGTAGCTGTTCTCTCTGAGCCCAAATATTTCCACTGTATATTTTGGGAAGAACTGGAACGTTCCACTCTGTCTTCCAAAATCTGAGTATCATTCCTTATGGCCCTCCCTAACACCTAAGAGTCAGTTCTGGACACGCTGCAGATTATTTTTATCCATCCTAAGTTGCTGGAGTACACCCAGTTTTGCAGCTTTGTGTGCAGCCCCAGTGAGATGTCTCAAGAGATGTAACAGGGATGGTCCTTACCCTTGTAGTCTCTCCTGTCCCAGGATCAGCTGGGCCTGAATCAAAAGGGAAACAGCCAGTGCACATCATATCATCCAGAATTTGGGGCATAATGGGGTCTCTTGTAGCTCTTCTGTGACCACTTCTGAATCTCCTTACAAAAACCTCCAAACTCTGTGGAGGAACGGCAGTGGAGTCGGCACATTCACAGGGTTTTATCTGGGGAGCAGGACTGGGACATGTTGCGTGCCCTCACAGTCAAGCCCATTTCATCTCCTCCTTATTTGGGTCGGACAGCGCAACCTTTCTGTTCTTTCCTCCACTCCATCTCTTGGTTCCCAGGTCAACATCACAGTCCCTGAGAATTCAGGATGTGACTTCATCACAGCTGTAGACCACGAGTCATGAGAGGTAGCTGTGCTCTGCTTGCATAATCCCATCCATAGGGTCAGAGGGAATGACAAATAAATAGGGAGGATGTGGTGTCCCTATGGTTCAGAATGGTCTCATCCATACTCCAAACATCCTCCAAGGTCCCTTTGTAAAGTTCAAGGCTCATAACTGGAGAGATTTTTGGCTTGCAAGACCCTTGTGGTTTAACCCGAGCTGGGAACCAAGCCCCACACAGCTCCTCGCCCACTCCCCACGGTGGGGTGGGGAGTAGAATTGGAAAGGTGAGAAAACGCATGTGCTAAAATAGAGACGGTTTAGTAGGTAAAGCAAAAGTCATGTGTGCAAGCAAAATAAACCGAGGAATTCATTCCTATGGGCAGGAAAGTGCTCCAGAATCCCCAGGGGAAAAGGGCTTCATTATGTGTAACAGTGACTTGGGATGACAAACAACATCGCTCCAAACATTCTGTCTTCTGTTTTCAGCACAGATCAAAAACACAGCCCCACACCAGCTACCATGAATAAAATTAACTCTACCCCAGCCAAAACCAGCACAACACTTCTTGCGATCTGTGAATCAATCATTCAGCCAAGGAACCTTTACCACGCCTAGAATTTCCTGTGGCTTGTTTTGATTTACTTCACAAACCTCTCCAGCCCAGCTGGTCCAAGATGCACAAGCCTTTGAGCCAAGGAATAACCAATTTCCAACAAATGGCCATGAGGTGCTAATATCCCTTTGCCACAGGGCTGGCATCATGGACCAAGCTCACATGGGAACCACAGCTGCAGGGCATGGACGTCTGAAAGCACTGATAGGACATAGAGGAAAGAAAATAGTTCAGACACGTGACCTCAGGGCCAACATTTCATTAAAAAATATTTACATATTAATGCTGTTCCCTATGATAAAGAACTTATTTAGGCTCTGCTTAAAAAAAACCTCCTCACCTATTGCTTTGAACTATTTTCTCTTCCTACACCTAAGGGTTTATTTTGTCACCAGACTAAATAAAGTCATGCAGTGAGAACCCTTTGGCACCTGCTTGCACATTTGCATCTGGGAAGAAAATGTTTTTGACCACTCTCTTTCCCTGTGTGCATTCAGTCTGCAGAGCCAAAGCTACCCCTAGGGCTCACTTTTCCTCCTTGCTCTTGGAGCAGTTTCTTTCTGAGCCAGCAAGTGTCAGGATGGTTGGAGAGAGTGGAGCCTGACCAACCATTCCTGGCGATATTCCCCAAAAATCAAAGTGCGACAAAGCGTTCAGGAGGATGCCTAATTATGTTACAAGGTGTGAGGAACTTGGAACCATAATATTGAGACTGCTATAGAGAAGATTATTGTGCCTCACATTTTCCAGTGTGGCGAGCTTATAAAAAGTAAGCTTTTTATTTTATAATGTTTTTATATTATAATTATATTTTAACTCTCACTTTTAAATACATAAAAAGCTGTAATGTTCTATAACCTTGCTGAACTGGAAAATCTGAGGCATGCACATTTGGTGATGATGACAGTTTGATGCATGGATTTTTTGGGGTTGGTCAAATGCCCTTGTCAAAATTCCATAATTGCATCTCACCCATATGTAGGTTTTTACACTCAGTCCCATCAAAGTCTTATTCAAGACCTTAAAATAGAGTTTAACTTTTTCACGGGGGTTGTGTTGGTCTTACTGAGTTGATTCACCCAAGCTCACAGTAACAATGATAGTAGTAAATGATTCTTAACCACATCATTGTGTTATTTCTGATTGCTCCCACTGGGACTCATGCATATTACAGAGGAAGCTGGAATCACTCTGTTTTAAAGATAAAACACACCCAGCTTTCCAGGGGGGATGTTAATTAGACTTTGGGTATCCATGTTTTAATCTACTTGTTTTTATCGTTTTCCTACATGTGAAATGTTTAAAAAAATGTGGAGGCAAATGAGATAAACATCTGCTCCACGCTGGAATCATCCATCCAGCCCATAATTCAGCATGTGGCAGGGTTTCAGTGGTGAATGTGGCTATGAAAAGGGCAGACAAAAATAGCATCATCTTCCCAGGGAGTCCGGCCAGGCTGCTGGTGGGCGTTAAGCAGTGTCTCCTCTCCTGCTCTGCCTGCTCGAGGTGTGGTTCATCTTCACCAAACCTTACTGGCTTGCTTTGAGATGTTCCAAGCCGATTTTCCAGCTCATTTCTCCCATCCAAGTAGGTCTCACTGTGGGGTTTCTCCTGGAGGAGCCAAACAATTCAGGGATTAATTCATGCATTAGTTCTTGTCTCGCTGATCCAAGCTCAGTGATGCACCGAGTACAAGTGGGCACACACGAGGCATCAAAATGGGATGCTGAGCTGCACCATGCTCAGAGTGCACCCCTGGATGGTGCCAGTGGAGGAGTTAATGTTCCCTCACTGCCCCTCCTGGGTGGTGAACCCATTCTCAAGTGTTTTCTGTGCAACCTTTTCCTAAAATTAGCTTTAAAGGTACCCCTGAGCACAGGGCTTCCCAGAGATGCTCCAGCGTGCCCAATTTGTGGTACAGTGGTGCTGAGCAGGTGACTGGTGAACAGCAGCAGTGCTGAGGTGACGTTTAGCCAAAAAATGGGACTGCCTTTCCTGTATAAGTAGCTCACAGTTGTCCCTTTGGGATCTGAAATCTGAGAGGTACCTGCATTTGGCAGGTGCTCACAGGGATGGAAAAGTGGCCCCTCTGCCTGGAGCAGACTTCTGAAGCTCCAGCACTGGCTGGAGAATCGGGCCAGGTGGGATTTACCCCTTGCTCTTGCCAGTGTGTGACCTGGCAGGGCTGATCCGCTTGGACACAAATTCCTCCTCCTCTCCCCGGTGAAAGCAGGGAGCCAGAGAGCAGCAGCTCTCCCAGCAGCTCTTTGAGGCATCTGTTACCCTAGGGCGACTTGCATTCCCTGCTGTGAAAAGCTGTAAATTACACACCAATAACTGCATGGGAATGGCTGGGCAAATATTTTGAAAGACGTGAGGAACTTTGTAGAAACCACTGCTTTGTGAGTCACTTATGGATGGAAAAAGGTGAACCCAAAAGATCTCCCTGGCAAAAGATTTGCTGGACGTTATCCATCCTCACACCACCGCTCCCTCTCTTCTTCCCCCCCTTCCTTATCTCCTTTCCTTTTTACACTTGCTGTTCAAAGCCTGATGAAACCATAGTTTCCAAATTGATTTTTTTTCCCCATCCAAATTTCTACTGTTAACAAATACTTCAAAGGTAGAGAGAACTCGCGTGCCAACTTCTAGCCTGGAGCTGACTTTTACAGCTCCGTAATAAACCCCTTTTAAAAAAATGTTTATAATGGCCATGGCACTTGACTATTGCAGTGCTTTCTGCCACCCCCATAATGTTAAGTGCCAATAAATCACCTGCACTGTCGTGGTGCCCTGTATTTATTTACAAAGCTGTTAGAGGAGTACATTCTGGTTTTATTGACCAAGTGGAACAAAAGCTGAGATTCTTCATTCTGTGGATTTCTCGGGAATTTTGGGGGGGTTTCCTTTGCACAGGAGAGTAGATAAATGCCACCTAAACTTCAAGCTGGCCTCTTGTACCTGAGGTATGTAAATCTGCTGTTTTTGGAGGTGATTCACAGGGGACCCAGCCCAGCTCAGAGGCGAGGGGGTGCAGTGGTTGCTTGGCAGACAAAGCCACGTGCATCGCCCAGCCTGTGCTGGGGCTGAGCCTGCAGCCAAAAATAGATTAGTGGGGAGGCACCGGCCTGCACTGGGGTGTGGGACATGAGCAAAAGGGCTTCTTTCTGCTTGTAGGCACTGCTCAGAAGCCTCTCTGACCCTGCTTGCAGCAGAAGGGGATTTCTGGGCTCTGATTTCCTGGCCCATGTTGGGCTGGGCAGGACACAGAACTCACTTGTTTCTCTTACCACCCAGTTCTGACCCTGCTTTGGTCTCTAAGGGTGTTGTACTGGGGCTTAAAGACTCTGTCAGGTCCCTTTTGTAAAGAGCATTTCTGCTCTTTAGTCTGTTGAGTATTCCCCAAATTTAACCCACTGATAAGAAGCATTAAAACTATAAACCCGTGAAATAAATCTTTTTCTTCGTCCTTGTTTCCTGTGTGCTTTCATCTCTGCACTAGAGGTTTCTGAGGACAACTCCCTGTTAATGAGAGTGGATGAAGAAGAGCAGAATTAGAGATTGCACTATGAGCATGGACACAGCCTTGGTTTGAAATCAATGCATAAAAACTAAACTATCTTCTCCAAAAGAGTAAACACAGTAAATTTTCCAACTGTGTCAATAACCCCAGGATAAAACTGATTTTGAGGCAGCAATGGATCATATAGGAAAACAAGGTTTAGCTGTTGGTAATTAAAAGTTAATATTAGAAGTAAAAGGGCAATCAGCTGCAAAAGCCACCTGCCTCCTCTTAGAGTGTGTTTTGAAGATCTTTCCCACGTACTGCGTTAGGAGCTGCTGCCTTTGAGTGTATCACCTGGTTGGAATTTTTCACGGAGCTTGGATTTATTAGAAAACGGCCCCAGTCAAGCAGAACTGTGCAAATTAAATTGGATTTACATGACAAGGTGGAGCCCAGCCACAGCAGCTAGGAAATGCCTGAGAAGCAAAGGACAAACCAGAGGGGATCAGGGAGGAAGGCTGCTCTGTGTAAACAGTGTTTGGGGAAAAAAAAAAAAAAGAAAAAATGTTTGACAAATAGCACAATAAAATTAAAATTCCCGCTTCGGCTGCCCTGGGGGTTTCAAAAGGAGACACTGAGAGAGACTTGGACACTAGAGGAAATAAACAGATTTCAGCATCTAATAAGTGGGAGGCTGGAATATTATTGTAGGATAAAGTGTTCTGGGATGGGACGAGCTGACCCAGAACATGTTCCTGTTGTGAGGAGGGTGAAGACTTGATCTTCAACCCCAGTGAAGCCTGGAGGACTCAGTCCACTGGCTTCAATAGGCTTTGGGAGAAGCCTGACTTCCTTGTAGGCATTAGAAACTTCATATTTTCTTCCCTGCCGGCTCACACTGCTGCCTATTATCTTATCAAAACATGGTTTCTTCATCAGTAATACGTAGGTTTCATCTGAATCTGTAAAAACTGAATTGCTTCCATATGCCAGATATTTCACCAGAGAGACCGTCCACTTTGGGAATGTCATTACTGCCCAAAGTAATCTTCTGCAAGTCATAATGTAAACTCAAAGTTATTGCAATTTATTAGCAATCACAATTTGCCAGGAAAATAGAATCAAGAGAGTATCAGGGAAAGTAACTCGACTGCAAAATGAACATGCCCTCTACTGCAGTCTGAGCCCATTAATATCGACTTTCCAAATCCAGAGAGTGATTTCCTCTTGTGCCTGTACAGTAAGGCAGTGCAGCATGTTTTCTCCTGCAGGAAGAAACAGGATTTTGCTGACTATATGGAAGGGAATTGGTTTTCTGGTTTGTTACTTAAAGCTGATCTTTACTGTCAACATTTGTGATGAGTAAACCTCATGAAATAAGAGGGTTAAAAGCTTAATCTGGTGCCACTGTGATATGCAGGGCTAAATTGGAGAGACGTGGCTGTGGCCAGGGACTAACCTGGCTGCTCTGGCAGGAGTGCACGGTGCTGCACTTAAAAATGAAGGGATCTGCTCCCATAAATGGTGTGCTGCCATGGACAGAGCTTGGGAGGGGGCATGGAGGAAATGTGGTGGAGAGAAAGTCATGAAAGAAGTGCTAAATGTGCCATTTCCTGCTGGACTCGTTCAGCTTACGAGAAATCCTCCCTCTTGCATCCTCCTGTTTGGAGTGGGGATTTGGGAGGGTGAGAAATGGCTCTTTATTAGCAACACTTTGATTCCCCTGATCCCGGTGGGCTCGTGGCTGGGATTTCCTCCAGCTGAACGCTGATGGGAGCGGCTTCCAAGCCTGTTTGTACCGAAATGTCAACTTATAGCAGATCCAACCAGTGGCTGTGCTGCGGGGACAACCGGTCTCAGAGCCCCGACCCTGGTGTGACTCCTCACACAGAGGGCAGTGGTGCTGTGTCCCTTCAGATGGAGGTGACTTTGGGGCTGCTGAGGTCCTTCGGCACTGGCCAGAAGCGTCCCCAGGATTGTCCCTGAGCAATGGACAGGGTGGCTTGGCCTTGCTCTGGTGCATGGTCATGCTGGGCAACCTCATTGGCCTTGGGTTTACTCCGTCCCAGGTGATAGCAAGGGAAGCTCTGGAGGGTCCAGTATGCAGGATCATGTCGGGTATCTGGGAGTGGTTGTGTAGCCACACTGAGAGGTGTCAGCAGAGCTGTTAGGTTGGCTCTGTCTGAAATTCCCCTCTCCACCCTGGTGCAAAGAGCAAGCTTTGGCTGATGTCAGCATCATAAAACGGCCGTCAAGTGTTTGTCCCTTCATGGCACTCATTTCCCTGTCAGGGACACCCCTTCTCGTGTCGTATTGGCATTTCTGAGTCACTTGCCCGGTGTGAAGCTGCAGCTGTGGGTGAGAGGATCAGAGAGGGAGGACGGAGCAAGCGGGTCTCAAACAGGGTGAACACAAGAGTCGTGTCACTCCCTGGGATCCTGGGCTGTCCTCTGGGCTGGTGATAATGGATGCAAACTGTGGGTGTGGGACAGTGCATTCCCCGGCCAGCGTCACGGCAGATGGAAACAGAGCACAGCCTCACCCTGTAAAGCCCACTCGGAGACGTCAGTGGCTGAACTATTTTGGTAGGAGAATAAAAGTCTGAGAGCACCCCGCCCCTTGAGAGTTTGCTTGGTGGATGTTGTGCCCACTCGCCCTGTGCTTGCTTTAGCATTGCAGGTGCCACCAAAACCAGGCTCTGCCTGCCACCAGCACCACATTTACACCTCTGCAGCAGCAGTGCAGGAATAACAGGCCAGCTTAGACACAGGAGGAGGAATGTGGGAGCCTTAGCCTAGAGCAGATTGCATCCTTACAGCTCTTATGCCGTGGTGGAGCAGCAGCTCACTTCTGTAGGATGTAAATGTCCTCCACAGGGAATATGAGAGCCATCAGGATTTGCTTCAGTGTGAACTAAAGTTGGGTTTCAACAGATCTTTTCCTTCCTTCCTTTTATGATTTTTTTTCCTTTTTTTTCCCTTCCTGGAAAAAAAAAATACTGTGAAATTTTGTTCCACTCTCTTTGAATTTAACGGCAGGTTTTTTTCCATTAATTCCAGTGAGGTTGCAGGTATTTGTGTGTGTTTCCACCAGCCAGTGCCCAAGTGTAACAGCTGAGCTAGCCTGAAAAAAAAAAGGGTTTCTTACAGAGAAAAGGAAAATGGAGTTCTGCTGGAAAAGCTTTTGTTTGGCGGTGGCTGGAAAAGGTTGTTCTGGGACTGATTTAAAGAGCACTGGGTAAACTTATGCACATGCCCTCAGGGCAGCCGTAAGTTTAGTGATGAAAACGTCTGCATGTTTTACACAGCTCTGCTCAGGGGCTGGGGGAGAGGCAGCAGTGCTGGAGCAGCACACAGAGCTGTCATTGCTGAGGGGGCAGGATGCTCCAGGGGCACCAAAGACAAGCCCTGTGGGTACTTGAGGTGTGCAGGATGAAGCATCAGTGCAAAGCGAAGTCCTAACCCCATCCCAGTGCCCCGGAGAACTTCCTGACGGGAGATGAAGTCCCTCTCCAGCCAGTGCCAGGGAGAGCAACTTCCCCTCTGCACATGCTTCTGATTTGCATAATTCGTGTACTAATTTATGGCACAGAAGGAAGGAGGGCTTGGAAGAGATGGTGGCTGCTTTTTTGTGATGTTGTGCTTGATGTGGCTGCCTTCTCGTGCTGGAGTTTTGCATATGTGTGAGTGACATAAGTGGCCTTAAAAATACAAGGGATGGGGTGGGAGGAAAAGGAGAATGGAAACTGTCTTTTACTGAGCTGGATACCATAATAATCCTGGCAGTGAACTAAGGGAGAGCTCCCGAGATGGATTTTTTTTCCCTGCCGTACATTTGTTTTCAGTATAACCGAGAGAGGAGAGACCTTCCCACTTGCTGAGCAGCAGCTGTGCCCGAGGGGACTTGGTTATAACTAATTCCAGAAGAGGGTGTCCCTTCTGGGGTCTCTGTGTGCCTTGCACATAAAACTTGCACCCCGCCTCTAGGACTGACATTAAAAAATGGAAAACGAACTCCAAAGGCTGGACTGGTGAATGGGGCTCTTTGTTCTGGGACACTGTCACCCAAGAGTGAGCCCTACAGGCAGATTTACAGCGAGATTCCCAGCTGCTAATGAGGGAAGGCTTCTCTCCGTGGTCAGGTGGCAAAGCACCGCAGCACAGCAGCCCGCGCTCGAGGAAGAGGAAGAGAAAGTTGGCTGTACAAACAAGCCCCTGGGTACATGCACGAAAATTTGGATATTGTTGTGTTGTTCATGCTGCTCAGAGGGTTGCTGCAGCGGAGGGAAGGTGCTTTGCCAAAACTCTTGGGCTTGGCCATGTAGTCCCGAGATTCGGCTGTTTCTGAAGCAATCCTTGGGTTTCTGGAGGTGGCTGGAGTTTGCACTGGCTTGTTGAGGTCTCTGAAGAGCCCCTGTGTCACAGAGGGCTGTTGGGCTGCAGCACAGTACAGCTCTGCTCCCTTTGCTGTCCTGGTCACAGTCTGCGAAATCTCAGCTTCTTTCATCCCTAAGCCATCTGGATGTTTCACTCATGGCCAAAGCTGCCTGAATCAAAGAGGGAGCATCCCGCGGCTCCAGCAGCGTGTTGGTGTGAAGAAGGACCACTGACCCTGCAGAACCTCCTGGAAGGAGTCAAAGCCTGGAAGGACTCGAAGCAATAAAGGGCAGTGTTGTGATCGAGATAAGGAGCCACCACAGGCAGATGAGATAAGGCCAAGGGCTTTGGTCAGACTTCTCTGTGTAGTGCAACAGATCTAGTTACCGTCTGCAAGCAGGTCAGGCTGGGACCTCAGCTTGCTCTTCTGCTCCATCTGTAGATAGCTACACTGGAGTGAGAATGGTTGTTATCTTTGTGGAAGCGATTGGGATCAGCCATCCTGGCTGATTCCTCACTGGAGAGAAAGCTTTGTCTTGCTAAAGATCAAGCAGGAAGGCTGTAAAGCTGCTGGGATACGAGACTACATTCTTGCTTCGGTCTAGTTCCAAACAGGCTTCACCCTCTGGAAGAGTTTTCTTACATTTTGTTAATTCTCTAGCATGCAGGAAGGCAGGTTTATGGCTTGTGCTCACTCTGTAGTGCTTACAGTGCTAATGAATTTGAGCAGTTAATCAGTTTAGAGTGAGTTCTTCTAAGTTAAAAAGAAACCCCAAAAACATATATACATGAAACCATCCAATTCCTGCTTACTCCTTGCAGAATGTTTTCTGTGCTGTCAGTCTAAACACTGGGAAGTATTTTAAACAGATGTAGGCCATCAGTTTCTATAAACATCGTAATTGCTTGGCACCACTGATGCTTACATTGAAAGATGCAGATTGCCAGGATCCGCACAGACACCAGCCACACGCTTTCTGCTGCGCCCAGAAACAGAATTTACATCCCGTTAGAGGCCTGTAACCTCCCTCCTGTAAAACTCACTTTAGCTTGGAGCCTGGCACCAGCCAAGGGCTGCTGTCCCTGCAGCTTTATATAGCTCCGAGCTGCAGGCTCAGCCATTTCAGCATCCTGGCTCGGCAGGGTTTGATAGGAGAACGTGATTTGGATTCTACCCCACAGATGCAATGGTACTGGCACCTCGAGTTGCTCAGGTTGAAAAGAATGCAATTGGCCTCCCCGTGCTCGGTTCAGTTATCTACCAGCTTTCTGTGGACTCATCCTGTTTGATTTTCGGCCCGTGGTGAGTCTGATGTGCACGGTGCTGTCCCTGCGAAGCAGAGGAGGTGTGGTCCTCAGCTCAACCTCTTGTAAAAATGATGGATTGGTCTGAAGGGGGGAGGGGGTGGAAGGAAAGGATGGATAATATCACTGCTAATAAATCTAGTGTGGCAATTAAGATCGCCTTTAAAAATGTGTGTTATCAGCACAAATAGAAACACAGACAAGAGCAGCAGCCAAGGGCTGCGCTGTGTCTATAACAAACAGGATGGACTCGTCATTTAGCCAGGGACTGCTGGCCAAGCCCGTGGCTCTCCCAGAGTGGGGTGAACAGCTCTCCCCAATCCATCGCTCATCCTGAGGTCACGTGCAGCTCAGTTAATTTTATTCCATATTTGCCAGCAACAAGGTGGTGGGTGATTGCCAGCATCTTGGGCCCTTGCAGTGTTTTTGTTGTTGATGATTCCTTCCATTATTCCTGGCTGGGGTGGGTCAGAATTGGACACCTGTGCACTGCAGACCAGTGGCAGCAAGTGGCCTGGCGGTGTAAAGCAATCCAGGGTTTTGCCCTGCATCTTTCCTGCCTGAGGACAGCGCCATGTGCACTCTCCTCCTGTTAAGAAACACTAAGTGACAGCAAAAAACCGAGACTTTGCTGGTAGCATATGTTCAAAACACAGGCTCATTTCTTAATATGCTTTGGCTCCAGCCTCTAGCTGAGAAGCCAGATTGCTAAAGCACCAGAAGTGTGGATAAATGTACAGTCGGGGCATTGCGTAATTTTTGCCTCAGTGTGACATACAGAGAAAGCTGTGAATATCACCACGGACCAGAGAAAGCAACTGCTGCTCTCCTGGAACAAGCATTTCAGGTCACCCTTCTATCCACGGTTAATTCCTGGTCAGTCTGGTGCTGGGAAAGGTGTTGTACAGGTTTTGAGGCACAAATGAAGCGTTTCCCACTTGATGGCAGCACAGAGGGCAGAGTACCAGAAAAGTGTTCATCTCCAGAAGGGGATGACACCTCCAGGTGTCTGCTTAAGCTGTCTAAGTCTTTAAGTCTCTAAGTCAGTTTAGCTGCCTGGCTAAACTGCTCAACAGCTCCTCTACACAGGGAAGAGACAAAGGTTATTCTGTAAGGCTCTTCCCTGCACATGAGGTTAATTCCTGCTCTATACTCACTTAAAGAAATATCCCTGCAGAGATTATAAAGAGATCAAAGGCAGATCGGCCGCCTAATTCAGTTGCTTATATGATTAAAGTTGTCTGGGGCAAATGTTCTTTTTCCTTTGCTACCAGTGACAAAGGTTTCTGGGGCATGTGGTGAGCACCTCCATTGTGCAAGGAACAGGTTTCTGCAGCAATAAAAAAGGGGTCCTTTTTCCCCAAGAGCACTAAACTTCGCCCAGAAAGCTTCCAAGTCCCTGCAAGGAAACCTAAAGCTGGAGCAAGAGGTTGGAGTTTATGGAAGTGGTTTGTGGTTGTGGTAAAAGAGTTTGCTCTTCCATCTGTGCACAAGGGTCTTTTTCTAGGAATTTTTGCTCATGTCACTAGGAATTCAGCCCAAAATAGACTCACTGGGACAGAGAAGAAGTGAGAGCATGGCTCAGGAGTCAGAAATGCACAGAACTTGGCCTGAGACAGAGTTTTGTACTCTCTGAGAAGGGCATAATCTGATGTCAAGCTTTCCCCAAGAGTCACACTCCTAAATGGGAAGGAGCCCAAAATGATCCCATGCTGAGTGCCTGTTCGGAGACAAGTGGCTCTTACTGCCAAACAAAGTGGAGGGGAGGGCTGCTCTTGAAAAATTCACTGCTGCCCACGTGCTGATCCTCCTCTGGAGAGCAGGCATTTCTCAATCACAGCCAGGCCAACTGCTCTCCTCAAAACCAGCATTCCAGGAGTCATCATCCCTGGCCTTATCTCCATCTGTACTGGGGTCAGGAGCTCAGCAGTGCTCTGCCACTCAGCTGTCCCTTCCCTTTCAGCCAAGGTGGGTGTCAGCGAATCTTTCTGGAGGTGTGGGAGTTTCCTCAGGTGGCTGCTGGCAGGAGGTCAGCAGAGGAAAAGAAACCTGCCTTGAATATATCTGCTTGACTTTGGCCTGAGCATGCCTCTGGGTTTGGGTAACGTAACAGGCAGGAACATGGGAAAATTGGTATCTCTCCTGTTCTTTTACTGCATTTGATAGGTTTTAAAATATGTAGACTGTCCTCTCTCCAAATGAAGCATACCTGGAATTTCTTACTCCAGAAGTTAAACTGAATTCTTGGTCGAAAAATTCTCTGAAGAAAATGCTGTAATGTTTCAGGCCTTTCCATCATTTCAGTTTTTCTTAATTTTATTAGGGTCCTTGCCTCGGTTTCTCAAGTGACACATTTCTAAAGAAGTGCAGGTTTTGTCCTTTAGGTAGCAGGCAAGAGTAGATTCTGTAAGCTGCAATTATTCAGTTCAGCAAACACATCAACAGAGAGTGACCACTCCAGAGCAGACCTGAATTGTTCAGGTAAGTCATATTTGGCTATGACACTCTTCTATGGTCCAGCAAAAGTCAGAGATCAGATCTTCTACTGGGGTGTGAGAGCCATCCGACCCAGTATCTCAGCAGTTACATAACATTTTAAAATTAGGAAAACAAGATAATTCATCCCTTCCTGCCTCTCATGAAGGAAGGATTCATGGGTCTATGAAGATGTGACCTGACGTTCTTCTAAACTGATTTGCCTATTCCTCCCAGTGAGGGTGGCCCACCAGCCAGAGCAGCAGAGATCCCTCATTCCAGCATCACCAGAACGTGAGACACTCCACATTAAGACCTGAATCCCAGGACTGGCCTCTGCCAAACTGTAGGCTGGGGTCCAAACATCAGCAGCAGTTATTTAGGAAAGGCTTATTCCAAGATATGGTTTAGAAATGCCTGCAGTGCTTCCACCCTGCGAGACAGGGACCAGAACACAATCCCGGCTGCTGTTCTTCAGTGCATTCCCAGTTCCTTGGAAGCCAACTGCTGAGCCCTTTGCAGCCTACCTGGGAGCTGGCTGGGTCGGGTTTGAAGCCTTTCTCAAATCATCTGCTGGTCCCACTTCCCACCCTTGTACAGCAAAACAACGCCTTTTCCCTGCTGCCAAAAAATTGCTCCAATGACGAAGCAGAAATGAAGTTCTGGCAATTCCCTCTTCCTATTTCCACCTGAAGAAAAAAAGGAAAATAAAACAAAGCAGCAGAAGTTGCTGTCTGTGGGGCTTTCAGGGTTGCAAAGCCCCTTGCCTGATGCTGCAAGGCCCACACCTTGGGAGGAATGGCCTCCTTCAGGCACTGGCATTTCGTTGGAAGTGGATGGAGCAGGGGCAAGGCCCTTCTGTTCAGTGAGGGCCCTTGATCCATGGCTCTTTCACCGTTCCCACTAGTCCAAGGTCCAACAAGGGCTCCTTTGACATCATTTGGAACTCAGCTGGAGCAGGGCTGGGCAAAGTCTTTCCCTTCAAATGGAAGGAGGAAAGGTGTTTATGGGAACGCCTGGGTGCTCGTGGGCATCTCCAGTCTGCCGGGAAGTCAAGTCAATTATTTTTAATGAACTGGGCCAAAGCTGATTGTGTTATTTTGTAACATATTAGTTTGGAAAGCAGTGAAATTATTTGGCATCTTTCCCTGGCCATCACAGGGACCTCTTTGTGCTTCCCTTTTCCCCACTTTTCTCTCATGTGTATAGCTGGCTCCCACATCTCCACTTGCTGATGCTGATTGATTGCATTAATATCACTGTAAATATTACATAATCTCCGCTTACAATGCTAGAAGGAACTGATGAGTTTTACTCTGCCAAGAGTTTTCAGGTTGGAAAATAATAATGAAAAAATAATCTCGAAAAAATAAAATCTCTCTTACTCTTTCCCCCCATATTTTTTTTGCCATGTGCGTTTGCCATTGGCCCCGTGGGCTGCAGACCAAGACAAGGTTGTATGGACTGTTTGTGGCCATTGCTTCAAGGGGACAGTGAAAAAGAAGTCACAGCATGACAGTAAACTGTGCCCGGCCTCAGGAGAGGTGATGGGGAAAGGGGATACTGGAAGATGACTTATGGAAAAAATAGGTTTCAGAAAACAGGGTTCAGTGGAGCTAAGGAGGATGAGGATGCACAGGGAGGTCTATACCTCATCCTGGCACTATGGGCCAGTGGAAATATGGATTGTTGGAGTGTGGTACCCTCTTTTCTCCATTAGTGGGTGATTTAAACCAGTGCACTGGGTGTTTGAGCTCACCCCCTTTAGGATTTGAAGATTCTGAGGCACGGGCTGGGAAGGCTGCACTGCTGCTAGGAGGGATGGAGGGGAGGCCCCCTTGTCTTCCAAGGAGCCCTGTGGGATGGTCCTTCCCACCCTGCTCAGGGAAGGTGGGAGGGGAGACACGACTCCTCCCTCTCCAGCGCCAGTCCGGGGTTGTTTGACCTGGTACATGTAACACATCCTCCATCCCGACCCTCGTGCAGCCCGGCTCTGCTTCTTTTCTCCGTCTCCCTGCCGGAGACAACTCCATATCAGGTTGCGTTCTGAAGCAGGCGCGCTCTTCTCAGCCTCCGCAGAAAATCCATTTATCATATCAGCCTTACATTAGCCAAAGTATCAGAGATAAAAATTATCTTGGAAATCTAAACACAGATTCTAATCTAAGGTACAGCAGCATCTGTTTCCCATTACTTTTTATTACTCGCAAGGTTCGAGCGGCATCACTCCTGCGGTGAGATATTTGGGAAAGCAGAGGTCGGCGCTTCCCAGAACTCCGGGTCCCAGTGCTGGTTGCTGCTCATCTCCCAGGGCTCATCTGCATGGGAATAGCTGATTACTCAGCGTGCAGCTCTGGGAAGCGTGTCCAGAGCACAGGCAGGCTCCCCAGGCAGCGCTCTTGCCTGAGCTCAGGGTTGTGCTGACTTCAGCAGCACCAGCACTGGGCCTGGACTCCTTTCAGAAGGCACCTCAGGGATGTTTTTCAGAGGTATTTGCAATACCAGCCTGCCAGAATCCACTGGTCCAGACTGGCTGGGGAGAAGGGCTGATGTGGATACACAGACACAAAGCCGTGATTCCAGACTCCTTTCCTAGCAGAGCTTTTTCTGAGCTGTGTTTTGGGTATGAGAAGCTCCACTTGTGTTGCTGCCAGAAGTGACTCAAACTTGCTGCTACTTCTCACCTCACAAGGCCAAATCCTGCACGGTTGGGTGTGTGGGGCAGCTTTTGGCTTAGCCATGGGCAGGCCACTTGATCCAGCAGCCAGACTTTCCTGTACCTCAGGGAATGGCTTCAGGGCAGCCACATCTCAGGGACACCATGGCCCAGCTGGGGGCCCTGAGGGCACTAACGGACCTTGATCTTATCACTGTCGATCAGGATGTGAAGGAAGGGTGCCAGGAGGATGGACCAGGCTCTGCTCCGGGGTGCTGAGCAGTCGGACAGGAGAAACGGGAAGAAGTAGAAGCACTGGAAGCTCCACATGAACATGAGGAAGAACTTTGTTGTGCAGTGACCGAGCACTCTCACAGGTTGTCCAGGGAGGGTGGGGAGTCCCCTTCAGAGGAGATATTCCAGAGCAGTCTGGACACAATCCTGTGCTGTGTGCTCTGGGATGACCCTGCTGGAGCAGGGAGGTGGGACCAGATAACCCTCTGTGGTCCCTTCCAACCTGACCCATTCTGCAAATTCCCTGACCCGCCTCACCTTGGACTTCTGATGGTCCCCACTTGAGCTCAGCCCAGCCTCAGCTGCATCACAGGTTTGCCCGCCCTTTGCCCTGTTCCTGAGCTGCTGCTTGGTTTTCCTGACTTTTCCTTTAGGGAGCAGCCCTGCTCTAGTGCTTCTCCCTGACGCCAGCATGCTTGCCGTGGTGTGCAGTGCCTTGGGCATGTGCTGTGAACTCAGCCTTGCCCTGCCGCGCAGAGACAAGTATGCAGCTCTGCAAACTACTGTTTGCCTCTGGAGACAAATTATGGCATGCTGCAATAGCTGAGGAATAGCATAAGAGGAGTATGCAATGAATCATGATGCATATGCACACGAGGGGAAAAGTTCAACCTTCTGTTTGCCATTATCTGACTCTTGAAAGCTGAACTGCTCGATTCTTGCATTTTCTTAGCGGAGTTTATTTCTGTGGCATTTCCTAAGTCTTTCTGTCTGTCTCAAGGCAGGGGATAGAGAGCGTGTCCCTCTGCAGAACATTGCATTTGTGCTGGCTTGCAAATAAAAATCAAATCAAAAATAAATAGGATGAGAATCACGTACTGTGTAACTCTAGAACTCTGTACTTGTGGAGCTGAACCTTTTTCCTCAGGTTGCCCAGCTGTGGAGTGCCTGAAGCCTCACGTGCTGCTGCACATTCTGCCCGGGGTGGAAGTGCCTACAGGCACAGGGACTTTGGAAAGTGTCTTGGCTGCAGGAGGATATGTACCCTGATGCGCCAGTGGTGTTAAAAAAAAAAACAAACCACATGTTTTGATTAGAGTCAGAGACGTCAGGTCATGTTTTCTCACTACATCAGTTGAGATGGGTTTTCTCTGATAGGGACAGAGAAAGTGAAGAGACGAGATAGTTCCTCTCCACCAGCTAACTCGAAGTTGGTTTCACATCTCAAGGCACCTGTTTTTCCCTAATAATGCTAGCAAGAGGTCCCCACCTGGGCTCAGCCCAGCCTGAGCTGCATGGCAGGATTGCCTGCCTTTTGCCCTGTACCTGGGCTGCTGCTTGGTTTTCCTGGCTTTTCCTTTAGGGAGCAGCCCCGCTCTCCCTGACTAACCTCCTAAGCCATCTCCCTTGGGGTGTATGACTCCGGGCTTTTAGGGCAGCCTGAAATCCCCAAAAATTACTATGGCAATGTAGGAAAATTAGTCTTTAATTCATTTCATGATTGCTATGCATAAGTAGTCCTAAAGAATTGTGGTACCCAGGATGAGATACAAATCAGGGATTTGTTAGTCTCTGGTCAATACGTCGGATTTTGTCAAACTTCCAAACTGCATAGTGGATATTTGTCCTTCCTCAAGCAAATGTTTAATGCAAAGAGCAGGCCAAGAGGTTTCCAATCATCTCTTAGTCATCTATGAACACCCACATGGGAGAGGGTTTTTTTGATGGGGGGTGGGGGAGAAACAAAAGCATCTCTTTAATCTAGCGGAAAAACAAGATCCCAAAATAATGAGGAAACAGAAGCTAGACACATTTAGAGTGGTGACAAGACGTGGGTTTTCAAGAATGACACTAATTACGCATTGAAACCCATTAACTTGGTGACTGGAAGAGTCTACATTCCTTCCTTCCTCCCCTTGGCTGCCAGAACTGCTCTGGAAGCGCCAGCTGAGCCATGCGGGAGGTCAGCGCCGGGAGTGCTGCCACTCCTGCTGTCCCTGAGCTGCGAGGAGGAAGTGTGGGAGTGCCTTACAGTGGCTGAAAGCTCACCCTGCTCCACAACCTGGAGCCTCAGCCCTGGAGCCTAAGGATGCCCATTTCTACTTGGGAAGTAATTTGGTCCAATTCCTTGGGCAACAACACGTGCTTTTGCTGGGGGTAGGACCAGGAGGATTAAACTCATCTCATTCCATCCCAGATCCCATTCCTGAACCACCTTGCTCTGCTCCACGCAGCTTGTGTGAGTTGGTTTTGTCACAGCTCTGTGGATGTCCCAGAGAAGTACGTGTGGTTCACGTACCTAAAACTTCACGTTGTGTTTTGTAGCAATGAGAGTAATTAAACGAACATTTCACCAGAACCTGACCTGCCAAATGAACCTGACCAAAATACACTTCTGGTGTTTACACCAATCTGATTTTCCTAGATAGTTTCTCAGGGAAAAAAAAACCAACAAAACAACACCCTCTCCCTCAGTGATATCAATTAATTACAGTGATATTTGCTTTCTTATTGTGTGCTCAAGCTGGCAGTGCAGTTACCAAACTTAGAAAACTGTGCCATGCCTTATGTTTTTATTCAAAAAAAACCAGCTGTGACTTTCTGAACTGGCTGCACGCAGCAGGGAAAAGGTCATTCTGGAGAACGGCCTCTGGGACCGAGCACTGTTTGGATATTAACAGACCACAAACAGTTTGGGATCAGAGATACTGCATAGGATTTTGCGCAGCATCTGATACAGCAGAGCCTAGACCTCAAAGTGTTCCCAAAACACAGGGATGAGGATTGTCTGTGTGGCTTAATCCCGCCTGTCCGTGCACTGGAGGAAATACTGCAGCATTCCCCCTGTGCCCACCCCCTTGGGAGCTGGAGGAGAATTTAGGTCAAAGTACAGAGAACTGTATTAGAGTATTAGCACTTATTATCCAGTTTGATTCTATTAAGGGAAACCTGCAGTGAGGAATGAGAATGGAGTTGGTCCTTTCCACAAGTGCTTTAACAGCTGGTGGCCCAAGAGCTGTTTTGATGAAATAAATCACCCGGTGGAAAAAATCTCAAAAGCCGCAGACTGTGGAAAGTTGACCAGGTCTTTACTGGCAATATTTAGGGATGCTCAAAACAATGAGACAGTTGTTTTCCTGTTGCTTCCAGTACTGTGCCTGGAAAAACATGATATCCCTGAAGCTTGCTTGCCCTGAAAGCTTCGGGATGCGTGGCACCGCTAAACCTGACTGCAGGATTCCTGGGGGGCTCCTGTGCTTGTAAGGACTTTTAGTGTATCCAGTAATTAGCAGGATTGCCTTGGCCTCAGTTGGAGACAGCAGGACAGGCAGGGTTGGAAGGTTTCTTCCCCAGAGCCTGGCTTTTTCCTGTGAGTATCCTCCACAATCCTGCACCTGCTGTGAATTCCTGGGGAGGAGGGAAAAAAAAAAAAAGAAAAAAAAAAAAAAGAGGGTTGTTGCAATGCACAGCCTCTGCCATAAAACCTGTGAAAAGTAAATACAGAGGCAGGGCTGAATGAGCTCTCGGATCCCAGTGGAGAGGCTGTAAGACACCAACTCCCTTTGTGTCTGTGGCAGGAACCCCCCTTGGAGCTGTCTGGCCTCTGGATGGCATTGCAGGGAGGCAAATCCAGAGTTTCCATCTGCTAACACTATTTTGGGTTATAACTTGAAGGAGATGTGCTGGAAAAAGCATCTTCTGGGGCAGAGAGAGGCTTTGCCTGCTCAGGCTGGAGAGAGGAGCTGGGCAGAGACTCCACAGACACACAGGGCAGGCCACCCTGACAAAAAAAGAGATCTAATGTTCACTTACTGCTCTTGGGAAGGTCTTCAGTCCAGCCTGCAGGGCTGGGTGTCCTGTCAGAGGCTGGGACTAAGGACCAAAAAAGGTAATCTGATCTAAGATGCTGAGCTTGGAAATCCCCCTGCAGCAGCAAAAGGAGGTGAAGGCATACGAGAAAGGAGACCTTTCCTGTGTGGCTGTTTCTGACTGGACTTGACTTTTCCACAAATGCCTGAGTGCTGCAGAGGAGCTGAGTGCTGGCCTGAAGTGGTGAGGAAGTAGAATTGAAGCATTATGCCGAATTCCACCTAACGAAGTCTTTCTCTTTAACAGGCAGTTTATGGAAGTGGAAATAGATGTTTAAGTACAAGGTGCACGGGTTGGTGGTTGGACTCCTCCAGGCAGGCTCTCAGAGAGCTTTTTGGGTCACCCTGGATGAAGGGCGCTCTGCGGCACCTTCCTACTGCTGCTCCTATCAGTGCTTTCCATAAAGCTCTGATGAGTGAGAGCCACCAGTCTCCCTGCTCATCCTCCTGAAAGGAAAACCTAATGACCTCCCAAGATGGCATCACTGCCACCTTTTCATAATCAGCAGAACACCAAAGTTTGTGTGCATTTTCTTTCCCTACCCTGTTGATTCTCCTGTTTACGCTGCTGTCCCATTTACACCTTTTAATGACACAAAGGATCAATCTCCCATGTTTATACAACAGCTTTTGGCCATGGTTCCTTTGTTGTGGGTAAAGCAGAGAGCCTTTACTGAGCTTCATTCCACCTTATGGAGCAGAAGCATGAAAATAAGTTATTACAGTCAGAAAGTCCTGTTTACAGGGGAAAAAAATAGATCAAGCCCAGCATGTAATGCAGTAACTGTGGGCTGTGGGAGAAAAGATGTAATCGTTGTCTGTGCTAAACACAAACCTAAACAGGATCACAAGTAATTAGCTATTTAATAGGTGACTAAAGTAAATACTGCAATTAAAAAGCCTATTAAAAATCATATTAAAAAAAGAAACCTCGCAAGAAATGCAGCTTTGTCTTGGACTGCCAGTCAACAAAATCAACAAACCATTACGAAAAAAAATGTCCGTGCATGCCCAAATCAGTAAAACACATAGTAATTACTTGGCACATTTTATCTTCAAAGTCCTCTGCATGAGCTAAGTAATTAATCCTCCCAACACCTTGGTGCGGTATGTGCAGCAGGCACCGGTAAAAAGCAAGTTTGTCTTGCAGCCAGGTACAAATACCTTGTTGTGGGGCTGATTCTTGATAGAGGAAATGCCACTCTGAAGTCAGTAACAGGGAGTGGAGGTGGTTATCTCTTCAATGGCACTCATTGTAAGCCACTGCCGCTTTTGTTTGGGGGGGGGCACTGAAACACAAGGAGTTCAGAGGCTGCGGGAAGCTGCCCTTGGATTCCCCATCATATTTCAGGATGAGCAGAGTGGCTTTGGAGAAGCCCCGGGAGCCCAACTCTTGCCTTCATAGCTGTGTCTGAAGCCCAGGTGCAGCCCAGGGTCAGGGTGACCTGCCAGGCCTGAAAACACTTCCCAGCACAAGCTTTGAGTCTGCTGAGTTGAAGTTAATGGCTTTCAGTTTAATTAGTTGTTTCAGGGCAGAGGGAAAAGGGAGCTCCCCCTTCCCTGCTGTGATGCTCCAGCAGCAGCTGGGGAGGTCAGGTGAGATGTAGATGACACAATTTTGTGTGCCTGTGGTGCTTTGAGCCCAGTTTTGTGCTCTCTGCCAAACAGAAGACACTTTTCTGCTCTGATCCTTCTGCCTGTTGCTCTGTGTGATGACTTTTTGCCATAAGGCCAAAAGGTGGGGGAAAGACAAACACAAGTAGTAGATCAGAGTGGAGTAGCACGTGGGGGAAGGAGAGGTGAGAATGCCGTGGTGGAGCACGGAGAACTCACATTAACATCGAGCTGTCATAAACACATCCAAGCCTGATCTCTGGGAGTGCCAGCAGAAATAAAATACCTTCCAGAGAGAAATCAAAGATGGAACCATCAGCTCCATCCATCTCCTGTGAAGTGCAGCAAAAGGCTCTGTGGAGCTTGGCAGGTGCCACGTGGAGCAAACCTTCCCACCTGAGAATGACTAATCCCACCCTGGCTGCCCTTAAGAGACCATTTGCAGCAGTGGCTAATTGGGCTGAGCAAAATAAACTTTCCCACAAAGAAGGTTGAGCTACAAATGGAAAAATACCTGTGCAGAGATTAATTCTGGTGTGGGAAGGAAGGTGCTTCTGCCAAATGAAAGGCTGTATTGAAAAAAGGAGCTGCTTTCCCTTTGATCAGAGGGGCACTTGGGCAGCAAGGAGGAAAATGGTGGTTTATGGATGGAGGAAAACACAGGTTTATGGATATGCAGCTGGCAGAGAAGAGAGTTTTCACCAAAACTGAGATTTTTGTAGTTGTCGTTGCAGGTGTGCTGGTGTGTGCGTGGAAGGGGAACGTCGCTGTACATCAGGTACAGGTCAGGTTGTGAACAACACCAAAATGTGCCTCCTCCTCCCTTCAAGGAAGGTCTTTTTTTCCCTTTTCCCCCCCTTCTTTCTTTCTCCTTTTTTCCTCTGTTTTTTTCCTTTTCTCCAGGCTCACCTGCTTCTCAGCTCTCAGAAGAGCCCCATACCTGTCTTTTTTCTCCAGCCTGCTGTTGATCAGGGAAAATTATGTTCTCTAGGATGAATCCCCAAGAATAGGTACTCATGACTTTTATCAGCCTGGTCATCTCCCTGTGGATTTTCCATTTTTCTAGGAATTAAAACGAAAACAAAGGAGGCAGAGTTCAGAAACCTGAATGGGTTTAGTAACACGTGAAACATTTCCCAAATCCTCACGTCGTGCAGGCATAAGTCATGCAGTGTTTTCCATGTGCACACAAGCCCTATCCTAAATCCAGAGTAAACTGCCAAGTTATTTCCCCGTAGGACACGCTCCGTGACGTGCATCAGCTGGGTCATCAGCAGAGCCCAGCCCTGCAAAACAGCATCTAAACACATGCTGGGGCTTAAACCAGGAACTCAAGCACGTGCTTTAGGATTACGTGCTAGCCTGGTGTATAAATAATTCCCACAACTCTGGTTAGAAGTGTGGGATGAGGCCGGTCTCTGTGCTGAGATATACTGACTTGTCTATTTGGAGGTGTCCAGGGAATGTCACCTTCCCAGCTCTCCTTTGCGCCATTAGGATGTCAGGCTTGGCTGGAAGAGCTGTGCGGGTGACTCCTCTTTGAAGCTTGATCTGAACAGCACCGTGTGGACAAACTCCAATTAACAAAGCCCAAATTGTTACTCCAGCAAATATTTAACTGACATCAAACCCCTGCTTATTTCTGCTCTTCCCGCATAATTTTACTTCTGCTCTCCCCTAATAATTCACCATTTGGAGGGCATTTTATTATGTTATCTCTCCATTGTCTCTTTTTCAAGAGAAAATCTGCTTTGCCACACTACTTGCTTCTGAAGGGACACAAAGAATGTGAAGAACAGAGACACTTAGGATCCATCCTTTTCAGAAGGTGATGGATTCCATGGCTCATCCAGGAGCTGCTGGGTCCCCACTGGCAGCCCAAACCCCAGGATGCCCTGGAGAAAAGGGCATCCTAAATGGGGCATGGACATCAGCAAATAAGCTTGTACTTCTCAGTGTTTTTCAGAGCAAATGTCCCAAGCAGGCAACGTTCTGCCTTCCAGGGAGAGGGAAGCAGCATTCCCAGACTACACACATGACTTTTCCGTGTTTATCCCACAGTGTCTCTCGGATTAGACCCTCTGCCATCCATCATCCATTCAGAGATACAGATTTCACTAATGGCCACAGTGTAAATATTTACAGTAAACAGTTGTAGCAGCTGACTTTTAGTAGCCACTGTGCATATGGAGCTGCATAAACAGGAAGGACAGTTATAGGGCTGGAAGGATTGGCACAGGAAGGAAGGAAAAGTAAGAAACTAAAATGCTGAAGTCCCACAGTATTAATTAATTTAATAATTTATTAGAAATGACCCTTCTCTTCTGAAGACCCACAATACAGGCATAAACACATAGAATTTTTTTGCCCTACAAAATAACATATAGCACTGAAATTCATCTGATGTTACCTTTTTGAACCAAATGATTAGCCAGGTTGTGGGGTCTCCGGGCTTGTTTTCACTAGAAGTAGATATTAGTGATGGTCTCAAGTATTTCTTTAACACAGTCCTGTTTATTTCAAAGCCTGGGCAAAATCCTTGTTCCCTGAACTCATTAGGAATTAAATAGCAGGAGGCAGTTTCCTTGGGCAGTGGTCCAAGCCCCCTTTTCCAGCCAGCACTCAACCCAAAAAGCTCACTTCATCAGTCTCATTTCAAGGTCATGCTTCATGTGCTTCTTCAGTTATCCTTGACTTTTTCAGCTGCCTTCTCTCCTCGCTACTGTGATATTTCTCATGATGTTTTTATTACCTATTTCTCCCCTTTTCCCCTGTTTCCTTTCCTTTCCCACCCTCCCCTCCCCTCAAGAAAGACCCAAGAAACTGCATTAAATCCTTTGCTCCTTTAAAAGAAATTCAAATCCTTAGCACTTGCTAACTCATGCTGTGTGCTTTAGGCAGTAGATCCTAAAATTTTGGGTACTAATTCTCCCCTCATCTCCCCAAAAATAGCTATTTCTTCTATTTATTCTCATCAGAAAGTGTCTATTTGGCATCTCCCTCCCACCTGATTGTGACTTTGTGTCTTCAGCTGTTGTTGCTTGCCAGATGCCTGTGATTT